>JXCR01128321.1:234129-258940 GCA_002079205.1 Phalaenopsis hybrid cultivar | reverse complement strand
AGGCTCTTTGAGATTGCTTTAGCCCATAAAGGTACTTTCATAGCCTGCATACTTGCCTTCTGGAGGCAGTAGAGTCAATGCCAGGAGGGAGAGATATGCATACCTCTTTTGTAAGCTCTACATTTATGAATGCATTCTTGGCATTTGGCTGGAATAGAAGCCAATCCAAATTCACCGCAAGTGACAACAGGACCTGAATAGTATTTAACTTAGCCATTGTAGCAAATGTCTTCTCATAGTTAACTCCGTAGGTCTGTGAGTATCCTTTCGTGATCAATTGCGCCTTGTTGCGTTCAAAGGATCCATCAGCGTTAAAATTGGTGTTGAAAGTCCATTGGCACCCTACAACCTTCTTACTCCGAGGAAGATTCATGAAATCCCATGTATGGCTCCGCTGAAGGGCATTCATCTCCTTCAGTATTGTCGTTTTTCAGGCTAGATCTGTAAGAGCAACCTCAATAGTAGCAGGGATCTGGTGGTCCATCAAGGTGGTAGCAAATGCTCTGTAGGTCGGCAGTAGACCGTGGAAAGAGACATATTTTGCCATATAATATAGGGAGCATGTTTGATTGCGTACCTTGGAGATCTCACCTCCCAGTTCGGGAAGGGGTCTTGCTGAGGATGTAGCTCAGAGTGGAGTCAAGGTTCTGTAAGCAACCCTAGACTANTGCATCGAATGAAGGGATAGATCACAGGGACTGAGCGTGAAGAGGAGTGTGATTGGATGAGCAATCCATACAAAATGATCGAAAGGGCTAAGTGAATGGCTGGTCATGCCAAGGTAGGTTGCAGGCAGAGCACCCAACAGATGATGACGATTAATAAGCAAACCTAGCTTAGTCAGGCATAATGATGAGCACGATGGGAGGGATGCTATGTCATTTTATGGTGCATAAGTTGTTGAGAATATGCAAATGTCTTGCAGGGATTAGGATGTGTTTAGCGTTAGGTATAAAGAGTTCCTTATAAAGATGTAGGTGTAGTTAGGGTTGGGAGTTATTTGTGCCCTTTGGGCGATGGAGAGGGTTTAGACCTGGCTTGTTTGGGGATAAATACCTTGTAGAGGAGATCTATGATTTATGGAGGGTGTGGAAAATGCACTCAAAATTAAAACACAGGATGTTCTTGATGAGGATATTTGCTGGTTGACCACTGGAGGACACAAAAGAAACATAAATTTTACCAGACTACATCTTTTCTGTAATGAAGTGTACGTAAATCTCTGTATGTTTCATACGATCGTGCTGCACTAGATTGTGAGAAATGTTGATGGCGACCTTATTATTACAAAATAACTGCAGCGGGACAGAGGTTGTCTTACGAAATTCGCGGAGCATGATGTGTAACCAGAGAGCTTCATAGATCCCCAAGGATATTGACTAGAATTCAGTTTCAACACTGCTCCGGGCAACCACAATTTTTTTTTTGCTTTTTCACGTGATAAGATTTCCCCATACAAATGAACAATACCCAGAGGCGGAACATCGATTATTAATCGACCCGACCCAATTAGTATGTGTATAAACAACAATAGACATAGAGGTGTGATGAGAGCAAAACAAACATGAGCTCGGTGTACCTTTTAAATAGTCGAGAATCAGGTGAGCAGCTTAGAGATGGTGCTCATAGGGGTCATGCATGAATTGAGTCACTATACCAACTGCGTGGCATATGTTGGGGCAAGTTTGAGAAAGACAGATGAGCTTTCCCATAAGGTTCTAGTAAATGAGTTTTGTTGATATGCATAGCATTGAGAATATCAGATAATATTTCATTGGGATCTATAGGGACAAACACTACTTTGCATAGAAGAAAGTTGTTCTCTGTCAAGAGATCAATCATATATTTGCACTGAGACAGACAAATAACCCGAGATGATCGAGCCACTTCTATGCTTAAGAAGTATCGAAGAGATCCCAAGTTCTTCATTTCAATGGACGTAGTAAGAATGTCTTTAAAGGACTTCAATGCTGGAAAATTGTTACCAGTAAGAACAATTGCGTCAACATAGACAATAAAGATAGCTACCTGGCTATCGGACGAATGATGGAAAAAGAGAGTGTGATCCGATTGAGCCTGAGTAAAACTATAGCCCATAACTACTTTTGTGAACTTGTCGAACCAGGCTCTTTGAGATTGCTTTAGCCCATAGAGGTACTTTCATAGCCTGCATACTTGCCTTCTGGAGGCAGTAGAGTCAATGCCAGGAGGGAGAGATATGCATACCTCTTTTGTAAGCTCTACATTTATGAATGCATTCTTGGCATTTGGCTGGAATAGAAGCCAATCCAGATTCACCGCAAGTGACAATAGGACCTGAATAGTATTTAAGTTAGCCACTGTAGCAAATGTCTCCTCATAGTTAACTCCGTAGGTCTGTGAGTATCCTTTCGTGATCAATTGCGCCTTGTTGCGTTCAAAGGATCTATTAGAGTTAAACTTGGTGTTGAAAGTCCATTGGCACCCTACAACCTTCTTACTCCGAGGAAGATCCATGAAATCCTATGTATGGCTCCGCTGAAGGGCATTCATCTCCTTCAGTATTGTCGTTTTTCATGCTAGATCTGTAAGAGCAACCTCAATAGTAGCAGGGATCTGATGGTCCATCAAGGTGGTAGCAAATGCTCTGTAGGTCGGCAGTAGACCGTGGAAAGAGACATATTTTGCCATATAATATAGGGAGCATGTTTGATTGCGTACCTTGGAGATCTCACCTCCCAGTTCGGGAAGGGGTCTTGCTGAGGATGTAGCTCAGAGTGGAGTCAAGGTTCTGTAAGCAACCCTAGACTGGTGTCACTTGGACATGCTTTATTTAATAACCTTTTCTGTAGCAGTTCATCTAGTGTCATTTTCATAAGTTGTTGTCTCAATTCATGCAAATGTTTTTAGAATATTTGAAGCACTTAATTTTCCTGATAAAATGAGTCTTAAGTTTAGTAGATTTTAAAAATGTTGAAGATTGAAGGCCTAAAAAGAGGATATTCTGTTAGTTGTATGAAAAGGCAGGTGAGAACAAGCTGATTAAGGAAATGATATCTAATCCAACACCAATAAAAGATCACTAGCTGGCAGCAATGAGAATAGGGAAATTTTGAATTAATACTGATGGATTCCTGGAGAGAAAGGTGGTAACAATATAAAAATTTAAGAAATATACCAACCCACCTACGAAATTCTGATGAAATGATTTATAAAATTTTGCAATTATTACTTATTCTAGAATTGTATAGATTCTTGTTTTTACTCTAGTGAGCTCTCTGTATAAATATCTTTTACTTGTATGGTAATCAAATCAAGCCTTTAACCTATCTAGCATTTTCTTGTATGGTATCAGATATCTAGGTTAGGATCCCAAATTTAAAGCTTTTTTAGTCCAAGACTTCTCTTTTTCTTGCTTCCTCCACCATGTTTCAGAGTTTTGACTTCTCCACAAGCTAACTTTATGAATGGTAAAATTCAAATCTATCTAATCAAAAGTGAACACCAAAGTTTATAAACCTCACATTGGTTGAATGAAAGAAATTATCCAAGGCAGTTCTAGATAGTGAAGATATTAGGCATATGATTATTGTTTTGCTTGTTAAATGGATTTAAAAATCTGTTATTACTATTTTCATTTACTAGAAATATTATCATAGATAAATTTAAATTTTTGAAAAATCAGCCAAAGTTTAATTTTTTTTCGCCATAATAACAATTCCAAATGTTCTACTCGCAAAAAGTTCTAAAAATGTGGTTGTGCCTTCTTGAGCAATATTAACTGGGAGGATAACGCAGGAATAAATGTTAATTTCTTGAAAAGAAAATACGTGGTGATTTCTTTTGGCGTTTCCAAATTTGCTCCTATTTTCTTGTAGCTATAATTGATTTGTTCTTTGGAAACACATAATTTTTATCGTACTTTTCTCCAAAATTTTTTTCTTGGTTTTATACTTTTTATTAAAAATAGATCTATTAATATGGTTAATTATACTCTAAGATGGTTGATCTTGATAATTTGTCATTTTTCTGTTAAATCATTTTACTCATTCCCTTCATTTGGTGTGGTGAGACAGATTATTATTAGCTGGTTGGAATCCTATTATATCCTTAAAAATGCATATTACTGTTTGGTTTAATTTTGGAGGAGATTATGAGTTTTGTTCGATGTGCATTGACTATCTTGAAGATGATTTCCATTTCTGTAAGTTTCTAGCATTTAGTGTGATTTGAAGGAGGTTTTATTATTTGTTATTCATAAGGCCTTAGGCAGCATTAACTCGGTAAATTAAAATATGCTATGCACGGATTTCGAAGTAGTCTGACAGTCTAGATCAAACGTTAATGTTCATAGAGTCGATCGTCCGGAGAATTCATAGCCGACTGACCATCCAATGGTCGATCGATCAAAGGATCTAGCTTGGCAGGCCCAAAGCAGACAAACTCCCACAACTAAATCATGGTTTGATATCCCCAAGAACATCACAAATACCATTGTTGACTGTCTCAACACTCACCTCAAAGACTACCAAGAAACATGTTAGCTGGCTGACCATGTTAGAATCGACTAGTCACCACAATCAAAGTCGACCAGCGTCCCAGGGCGAAGACTGCCTGACATCAAGGAAAAATACCAATACCCAACTGAGACCAGCTTGATGAATTAATTTAAGGACTCACCGACTAAAGGGTCCCGGGGTATCAAAAGATGCATAAATCAGTTACAAATAGAAAAAAAAATAAAATAAAAGACAACAATGACCTATAACATTCTAACTAAAACAGGCGCATATATATAACTTTTTATTTTGTAGCCCTCTATCTTTCATAAATAGGGACTCCAATGCATGTAAAAAAGGTTTTTTGACTCTTCAATTTAGACACATACTCTATAGGGAGAACTCTGTCACATTTTCTTTTGTAACATCTATTTTCATATATAAAATGGGTCACAGAGCCCGGGAATACCCTAGTTCGCCCCAACGTGGCAAGTTAGTTTGTGCTCTTTTATTTTCTTTTTACCGTTATCTCCCTCTATTTCTTTCCTCACTGATCCTTACTGTTGTGGTATATTGAAATAGAGCGATCCATGACAAAGCGAAAAATAGAACAAGAAAATTCACACTAGAAAAGAATACACAAATTTACTTGGTTCGACAATTTTTTCCTACATCCACAGAATTGCAGATGATTTTATTACTTAAGGAAATTACATCGTCGTTGATCACCTCGACTATTACTAGAAGAACTTCTCACTTCCTCTCTCTCTCTCTGTCGGAGATCACATCGAAGAAGAAGAAGAAACAAGGAAGACTAGCCTTGCGATGCAACCTTTCTTCCTCCGTTTGCAAGAATGTCGAAACCTTGAAGGAAGAGTAGAATTTTTCGCGGTCTACCAAAATCCGTTTGCGATTTTTGCTGCAGTTTTTGCATCTCTCTTCCTTGTCGAGAGCAAGAGTGCTGAAGAACCAAGAGGAAGTGTCGCCACGCCAAGAACTCCAAAACTTGCTTCTGTTCGCGGCAGGAATAGAATGGCGAAGTGATGCTTTGTATTGTGGGAAGAGGAGGCGGGAATAGAGAGAGGAAATAATTTTTTTTATTTGTTTTACCGGGCTCCACCATAATAAATCTCCCACTTTGAGACCGGTATACAGACTACAACGTCTTCTTCCTCAAACGGATATCCTCTACCTCTGCAATTCAAGGTCCCTCTCTTCAAGCCAAAAGATCAACTGAAGCTGCGCACAACTTCAGTTTCTTAAGAGTAACTCTCTTAGTCAACATATCAGCAGGGTTCTTGCTTCCACAAATTTTCTCAAGCAACAACTGTTTGCCATCCAACAATAACCGTATGAAGTTGTACCTGATCTGAATATGCTTAGTTCTTGACTGAAATGCTGGAATCCTGGCAATGAATATGACGCTCTGATTATCACTGTAGAGAATGCCCTTTTGATTCTTCTTGCCTAATTCTTCCAAGAAGCTCTGTGGCCATATCATCTCCTTTGCAGCCTCTGACACTGCTATATACTCAGTTTCTTTAGTAGACAACGAAACTGTCTTTTGCATATTAGAGCCCCATGATACTGCAGTACCACCAACAATGTAAATATAACATGTAGTACCTTTTCTTGTATCAATGTCTCCAGCTAGATCAACATCAACATAGCCCTGTACCTCTGAACTCTTTCCTGAGAAACAAAAGCAAGTTTCTGAAGAGCCTTTAAGGTACCTCAAGATCCACTTCACTGCTTCCCAATGTTCCTTTCCTGGATTACTTATGTATCTGCTAACAACTCCCACTACATGAGCAATATCGAGTGTGGTGCAAACCATAACATACATAAGTGAACCGATATCTGAAGCATAAGGAACCTTACTCATGTGATCTCATTCCTCCTCAGACTTGGGTGACTGATTCTTGTTGAGTCTGAAGTGATTTCCCAAGGGTGTGCCAACTGATTTAGCCTTATCCGTGTTGAACCTGCTAAATACCTTTTTCACATACTCAGCCTGAGAGAGTCTCAACATGCTTCTGACTCTATCTCTGATAATTCTCATACCAAAGATTTGCTTTGCCGCTCCCAAATCCTTCATTGCAAAGTTCTTTGACATCTGCTCCTTCAGATTGTTAGTCTCATCAATACTAACCCCTGCAATAAGCATGTCATCCACATACAACAGTAGGATGATATATGAATTGTCAAAATATCTGACATAACAACAGTGATCTATCTGACATCTGTTGTACCCTGCACTGTGCATGAAATTATCAAATTTTTTGTACCACTCTCTAGAAGCTTGCTTCAGGCCATACAAGCTCTTCCTCAATTTATAAACTGACTCCTCCTTTTCCTGTGCCACGAACCCTTCAGGTTGGTGCATGTAGATGTCTTCTTCAAGATCCCTATGAAGAAAGTCTGTCTTCACATCTAACTGCTCAAGGTAGAGATCTTCAGTAGCCACCATAGACAGTACAATTCTGATGATTGTAAGCTTCACCACATGAGAGAAAATCTCAGAATAATCAATACCATGCTTTGCTGAAATCCTTTTACAACTAGTCTAACATTGTAACTCTTACTGTTATCATACTCAGTCTTCACCTAGTACACCCACTTGTTGTGTAGTGCCTTCTTCCCTAATGAAAGTTTTGCCAACTCCCAAGTCTGATTTTCTAGCAGAGAATCCTTCTCGTCCTTCATGGCAAGCTCCCAATTGCTCGAATTTTCATCTTGCAAGATTTCTTCATAACTTTGAGGTTCTCTACCATCTGTCAGCAGAATGTAGTTTAAAGTTGGAGAATAATGCTATGGAGAACGTCTAACCCTTTATGACCTGAGAACTGCAACTGTAGGGGTAGACTGTTTTGAAACTGAATGTGGAGCAATAGGAGTGGATGCCCCAGATCCACTCTCCTCGCTACTTGCATCTCTGTCTTGCACTGTGACCTCGGGTAAATCATCAAATCTTACCAACTCAGATTCCTGCAGTGCTGTTTCAGAAACTGTACTGGACTTGTCCTTGCACATAATCTTTTCATTGAAAATAACGTTCCTGCTCCTTATGATCTTCCGACTCTGATCATTAAAGAAACGATATCTAAATGCCTCATCTTCATAGCCTATGAAATAACACTTCTTTGACTTAGTCTCAAGCTTACTTCGAGCATCAGAGTTAATGAAAACATAAGAAAGACATCCAAAAGTTTTAAGGTGAGAAAAATTGACATTTTTCCCACTCCAGACCTCCTCAGGTAATTCACAGTTTAATGGAACAAATCGTCTCCTGTTGATCAAATAAACTGCAGTGCTGACCGCTTCTGCCCAGAAAGTAGGTGATAGTCCGGCGTGCAATCTTATGCTTCTGGCTCGCTCATTAATGATCTTGTTTATGCACCTGCAACACCATTTTGTCGTGGTGTCCCTGGAATGGTCTTCTCCATTCTAATTTTCTGAGCTACATTATACTCCTTGAACTCACCATCAATGCACTCACCGCCATTATTAGACCTCAAATATTTCAACTTTATGTCTGTATCTATCTCAATCATGACCTTCCAAGTCTTAAACACACTGAATAAATCAAATTATGCTTCAAGAATTAAATTCATACCTTTCTGTTATGATCATCAATGAATGTGACGTAGTAACGAGAGCCTCCAAGAGATGCCACTAGAGAAGATCCCCACCCATCTATGTGTACAAGATTTAGTTTTCCTGCCTTTAGCGTCCTGCCACTTTTCAAGAAACTGACATTCCTCTGTTTCACCATAATGCAACTCTTACACATGCTGAAATCAACAGAATTCAGTTCTGGTAACTTGCCTCTGGACTGAAGTTTTTTCATACCTCACTGACTCATGTGGTCAAGTCTGCAATGTCACAACTCTGCTGTGCTCTCTGTAACAGTAGTATCAACACTGTTAATTAAACAAGTAATCATGTACAACGTACCTGTTTTCTTACCCCGAGCCAGTACCAGTGCTCCTTTAATAACCTCCAGCTGTTATCTGACAACATTACTGAATGTCCACACTCATCAAGCTGCCCAATAGAAATGAGGTTCTTCTTCAGTTCAGGAATGTGTCTGACCTTTTGCAGAGTTCACTTGTTCTTGTTTGAAAGTGTAATGTCAACATCTCACATTTCTACCACATTCAAAGCTTCTCCAACTGCCAGATATACTTTCCCAAAGTTACCTGCAACATAATTTTGCATCAATTTCTGATGAAAAGTTATATGGAAAGAAGCCTCTGAATCCAGTATCCAGTCATCAACAGAACTATGAACTGCCATCAATAGTGTATCCTGTGATTCTTCAGTTACCACATATGCACTGTCATTCTCTATCTTCTTGAGATTTCTGCAGTTTATTTTTATGTGGTCAGTTTTCCCACAATTCCAGCAAGTTACTTGTTTACTAGGCATTGAATTGCTCCTGCTTCTGTTCTTTGATTTTGATCTTCCCCTATTTGAGTTCTTGTTATGTGATCACCCCCTATAATCAATATTTAATGTCGAACTTGAACTTGAGATTTCGCCAGAATTTTTCCTGCACATCTTCTCAGCCAAAATTAAATCTCAAATATAATCATATTTCAGTTTTGATTTACCTGCAAAATTACTGATAGCCATCATTATGGCTTCTCAACTATTTGACAATGAAACCAACAAAATCAGTGCACATATCTCATCATCAAATTCAATTTCTACAGACGATAATTTATTGATGATAATATTAAAATCATTCAGGTATTGTACAATAGACGTATCTTACGCCATCTTCAAATTGAATAATTTATTCATCAGATATACCTTGTTATTCGTCGATGACTTTTCATACATACCTGACAAGGCTGTCATAAGATTTGCAGTAGGCCTCACCTTGACTATGTTGTATGCAACAGACCTCGATAAGGTTAATTGAATAACTCCCAGAACCTGTCGATCCACCATATTTCATTCAGCATCATCCATCCTTTCAATTTTTTTTCTCAATAACGGAAGATGAAGTTTATTTCGGGACTTCTATCTGCATACTCCAATAACCAAAATATGTGTCATTAAATTTCTCAATTTATGAAACATTTACTTCATCTGCAACCATTGGCTCAGATACCAGTTGTTGTGGTATATTGAAATAGAACGATCGACGGCGAAGCAAAAAATAGAACGAGAAAATTCACACCAGAAAAGAACACATAGATTTACGTGATTCGGCAATTTTTGCCTACATCCACGGAGTTGCAGAGGATTTTATTACTTCAGAAAATTACACCGTCGAGTTTCTCACTTCCTCTCTCTCTCTATGGGAGATCACACCGAAGAAGAAGAAGAGAGGAAGACTAGCCTTGCGATGCAACCTTNGAAGAAGAAGAAAAGAGGAAGACTAGCCTTGCGATGCAACCTTCTTTATCCTCCGTTTGCAAGAATGTCGAAACCTTGAAGGAAGAGCAGAATTTTTCGTGGCCCGCCAAAATCCGTTCGCGATTCTTGCTGCAGTTTTCGCATCTCACTTCCTTGCCGAGAGCAAGAGTGCCGAATAACCAAGAGGAAGTGTCGCCAAAAAGAACTCCAAAACTTCTTATGTTCGCGACTGGAATAGAATGGCGAAGTGTTACCTTGCATCTTGGGAAAAGGAGGCGGGAACATGGAGTGAAAACAGTTTTTTTATTTTATTTTTTTTATTCATTTTACTGGGCTCCACAACACTTATGGCTCCAATTCTTGGGCATGTATTATAGTACATATTTGGATTCAACAACCTCTTTATTCCTTTTCTTGGAGGGAGACTTGTGTCATTTTTGGGGAAAAAATTTGTGTGCGATAGACGTACACAGCGCTGCGTGCGATATTGGGGTTATACCGAGAGTACAAGGGGGTTACATCCGCGGTATAACCCCTTGTAACCTCCCTATAACTTCCTATAATCTATCTGTACCTTAAAAGAAGTTTCGCGCTACTGTTATTATATATTAAGAGGTTACACGTAAGTTACAGGGAGGTTACAGGGAAGTTACAAGAGCTTATATCATGGATGTAACCCCTTGTACCTTCGGTATACCCCAATATCGCACACAGCACTGCGTACGTCTATCACACGCAAATGTTTTCTCATTTTTGGGGTATTTTCATCCTGCATCAATTTGGACTTTCGGGAGTATTAGAAATGGAATATTTTTGTTCTTTGGTTCAACATAATCTCTCTTGTATACTTCAAGTTTTTCAGTTCAAATGGCAAAAAGTTCATTATTAGAGATCATTTTTTAGCTCTTCAGCTACCTGAAATTATTCTTGAGCTCTATTACTTTTTTCTGAAACTTTCTCAATTTGTGCCTTTTTGTTTTATTATAAGATTCATCTTAGCTTTATAATAAAAGAAGAGTAGAGCGCTAAAATAGTCTTCTGACTATTTATATTGGGTCATTTTAACCTCAAAGTTTATAAAAGTGCTAATTAATCCCGTGATTTTTTCCCCGAACTGTTTTCATGGGGGACAAAGCAGTCCTCAATTGGGACTATTTCAACACATATTAAAAAAATTAGGGACTAAATCGGTACGTTTATAATTTATGAGACTAAAGTTTCCCCCGCAAAGAGTCAACATACCATTTTTACACTTTTCTCAATAAAAAAAAAATTGAATGAAAGAAAAAATGCTACATCGCCAGAGAAAAGTTTCTTCTATGACTTTTAAGCAAAATCATTTCATTATTTGTCTAAAACTTCTAAGTGGCAGCTTTATTACTTGGTTATCACTTTTAATCNGATCCCCATGAAGAAAGTCTGTCTTCACATCTAACTGCTCAAGGTAGAGATCTTCAGTAGCCACCATAGACAACACAATTCTGATGGTTGTAAGCTTCACCACATGAGAGAAAATCTTAGAATAATTAATAACATGCTTTGCTGAAATACTTTTACATCTAGTCTAACCTGTAACTCTTACTGTTATCATACTCAGTCTTCACCTGATACACCCACTTGTTGTGTAGTGTCTTCTTCTCTAATGAAAGTTTTGCCAACTCCCAAGTTTGATTTTCTAGCAGAGAATCCTTCTCGTCCTTCATGGCAAGCTCCCAATTGCTCGAATTTTCATCTTGCAAGATTTCTTCATAACTTTGAGGTTCTCTACCATCTGTCAGCAGAATGTAGTTTAAAGTTGGAGAATAATGCTATGGAGAACGTCTAACCCTTTATGACCTGAGAACTGCAACTGTAGGGGTAGACTGTTTTGAAACTGAATGTGGAGCAATAGGAGTGGATGCCCCAGATCCACTCTCCTCGCTACTTGCATCTCTGTCTTGCACTGTGACCTCGGGTAAATCATCAAATCTCACAAACTCAGATTCCTGCAGTGTTGTTTCAGAAACTGTACTGGACTTTTCCTTGCACATAATCTTTTCATTGAAAATAACGTTCCTGTTCCTTATGATCTTCCAACTCTGATCATCAAAGAAACGATATCCAAATGCCTCATCTTCATAGCCAATGAAATAACACTTCTTTGACTTAGTCTCAAGCTTACTTCGAGCATCAGAGTTAATGAAAACATAAGAAAGACATCCAAAAGTTTTAAGGTGAGAAAAATTGACATTTTTCCCACTCCAGACCTCCTCAGGTAATTCACAGTTTAATGGAACAAATCGTCTCCTGTTGATCAAATAAACTGCAGTGTTGACCGCTTCTGCCCAGAAAGTAGGTGGTAGTTCGGCGTGCAATCTCATGCTTCTGGCTCACTCATTAATGATCTTGTTTATGCACCTGCAACACCATTTTGTTGTGGTGTCCCTGGAATGGTCTTCTTCATTCTAATTTTCTGAGCTACATTGTACTCTTTGAACTCACCATCAATGCACTCACCGCCATTATTAGACCTCAAACATTTCAGCTTTATGTCTGTATCTATCTCAATCATGACCTTCCAAGTCTTGAACACACTGAATACATCAAATTATGCTTCAAGAAATAAATCCATACCTTTATGTTATGATCATCAATGAATGTGACGTAGTAACGAGAGCCTCTAAGAGATGCCACTAGAGAAGGTCCCCACCCATTTATGTGTACAAGATCTAGCTTTCCTGCCTTTGGCGTCCTGCCACTTTTCAAGAAACTGACCTTCCTCTGTTTCACCATAATGCAACTCTCACACATACTAAAATCAACAGAATTCAGTTATGGTAACTTGCCTCTAGACTGAATTTTTTTCATACCTCACTGACTCATGTGATCAAGTCTGCAATGTCACTACTCTGTTGTACTCTCTGTAACAGTAGTATCAACACTGTTAATTAAACAAGTAGTCATGTACAACATACCTGTTTTCTTACCCCGAGCCAGTACCAGTGCTCATTTAGTAACCTTCTAGGTGTTATCTGAGAACACTACTGAATGTCCACATTCATCAAGCTGCCCAATAGAAATGAGGTTTTTCTTCAGTTCAGGAATGTGTCTGACCTTTTGCAGAGTTCACTTGTTCTTGTTTGAAAGTGTAATGTCAACATCTCACATTTCTACCACATTCAAAGCTTCTCCATCTGCCAGATATACTTTCCCAAAGTTACCTGCAACATAATTTTGCATCAATTTCCGATGAAAAGTTATATGGAAAGAAGCCCCTGAATCCAGTATCTAGTCATCAACAGAACTATGAACTGTCATCAATAGTGTATCCTGTGATTCTTCAGTTACCACATATGCACTGTCATTCTCTATCTTCTTGAGATTTCTGCAGTTTATTTTTATGTGGTCAGTTTTCCCACAATTCCAGCAAGTTACTTGTTTACTAGGCATTGAATTGCTCGTGCTTCTGTTCTTTGATTTTGATCTTACCCTATTTGAGTTCTTGTTATGTGATCACCCCCTGGAATCAACATTTAATGTCGAACTCGAACTTGAGATTTCGCCAAAATTTTTTGCTGCACATCTTCTCAGCCAAAATTAAATCTCGAATATAATCATATTTCAGTTTTGATTTGCCTGCAAAATTACTGATAGCCATCCTTATGACTTCTCAACTATTTGACAATAAAACCAACAAAATCAGTGCACATATTTCATCATCAAATTCAATTTCTACAGACGATAATTTATTGATGATAGTATTAAAATCATTCAGGTATTGTACAGTAGACTTTTCTTCCGCCATCTTCAAATTGAATAATTTATTCATCAGATATACCTTGTTATTCGTCGATGACTTTTCATACATACCTGATAAGGCTGTCATAAGATTTGCAGTAGGCCTCACCTTGACTATGTTGTGTGCAACAGACCTCGATCAGGTTAATTGAATAACTCCCAGAACCTGTCGATCCACCAGATTTCATTCAGCATCATCCATCCTTTCAAGTTTTTTCCTCAATAACGGAAGATGAAGTTTATTTTCGGACCTCTATCTGCATCCTCCAATAACCAAAATATGTGTCATTAAATTTCTCGATTCACGAAACCTTCACTTCATCTGCAACCATTGGCTCGGATACCAGTTGTTGTGGTATATTGAAATAGAACGATCGACGGCGAAGCAAAAAATAGAACGAGAAAATTCACACCAGAAAAGAACACATTTACGTGGTTCAACAATTTTTGCCTACATCCACGGAGTTGCAGTGGATTTTATTACTTGAAAAAATTATACCGTCGTCGATCACCTCGACTATTACAAGAAGAATTTCTCACTTCCTCTCTCTCTCTTTGGGAGATCACACTGAAGAAGAAGAAAAGAGGAAGACTAGCCTTGCGATGCAACCTTCTTTATCCTCCGTTTGCAAGAATGTCGAAACCTTGAAGGAAGAGCAGAATTTTTCGTGGCCCGCCAAAATCCGTTCGCGATTCTTGCTGCAGTTTTCGCATCTCACTTCCTTGCCGAGAGCAAGAGTGCCGAATAACCAAGAGGAAGTGTCGCCCAAAAGAACTCCAAAACTTCTTCTGTTCGCGACTGGAATAGAATGGCGAAGCGTTAACTTGCATCGTGGGAAAAGGAGGCGGGAACAGGGAGTGAAAACAGTTTTTTTAATTTTTTTTATTTTTATTCATTTTACTGGGCTCCACAACACTTATGGCTCCAATCCTTGGGCATGTGTTATAGTACATATTTGGATTCAACAACCTCTTTATTCCTTTTCTTGGAGGGAGACTTGTGTAAGCATTTTTGGGGAAAAAATTTGCGTGCGATAGACGTACGCAGCGCTGCGTGCGATATTGGGGTTATACCGAGGGTACAAGGGGGTTACATCCGCGATATAACCCCTTGTAACCTCCCTATAACTTTCTATAATCTATCTGTACCTTAAAAGAAGTTTCGCGCTATTGTTATCATATATTAAGAGGTTACACGTAAGTTACAGGGAGGTTACAGGGAGGTTACAAGGGCTTATACCATGGATGTAACCCCTTGTACCCTCGGTATACCCCAATATCGCACGTAACACTGCGTACGTCTATCACACGCAAATTTTTTCCCATTTTTGGGGTATTTTCATCCTGCATCAATTTGGACTTTCGGGAGTATTAGAAATAGAATATTTTTGTTCTTTGGTTCAACATAATCTCTCTTGTATACTTCAAGTTTTTCAGTTCAAATGGCAAAAAGTTCATTATTAGAGATCATTTTTTAGCTCTTTAGCTACCTGAAATATTCTTGAGCTCTATTACTTTTTTCTGGAACTTTCTCAATTTGTGCCTTTTTGTTTTATTATAGGATTCATCCCAGCTTTATAATAAAAGAAGAGTAGAGTGCTAAAATAGTCTTCTGACTATTTATATTGGGTCATTTTAACCTCAAAGTTTATAAAAGTGCTAATTAATCCCGTGATTTTTTCCCCGAACTGTTTTCATGGGGACAAAGCAGTCCTCAATTGGGACTATTTCAACACATATTAAAAAAATTAGGGACTAAATCGGTACGTTTATAATTTATGGGACTAAAGTTTCCCCCGCAAAGAGTCAATATACCATTTTTACACTTTTCTCAATAAAAAAAAATTGAATGAAAGAAAAAATGCTACTTCGCCAGAGAAAAGTTTCTTCTATGACTTTTAAGCAAAATCATTTCATTATTTGTCTAAAACTTCTAAGAGGCAGCTTTATTACATGGTTATCATTTTTATTTAATCAGAATCTCACTTTATATCTACATGTAATGTCTTGTAACTGGAAGAAATTCTCAACTTTTTTGGTTATCTGAATTTGCCGATACATATTTTTTTTGTATTTTAATATATACATAAAAATACTTTGTATTTTAATTCCTATATTACAATTTTGCATCCAGGAAAGATGGTGAAAGGAACTTCAGTTTCTGGTCTGTTGTCCTTGGAAGAGTTGTGTTTAGTGCTCTGGGCATTATAATGTCAACAATAGTGGTCTATACCTTAGTTACAGATGGTTCGCCTTTCCGCAAAGAATTGTTGACACCGTAAGCATCTGACTTTTCTCTTTCTTATATTTAGTCTAGATCGATTCCAGATGTCATTCATCAATATTTTATTTGACTGTGTTCTATATTGTTTTGCAATTAGTGTTAGTTTTTATGTTGCCAAGCATAGAAATTGACAATCTTATGTAGATGGAATTAGAGTAACCACAGAAAATGAAGTGTGCTATATGACATTTAAACTCAAAATGTTTAGACGGTAAGTCATATTTTACTTGCACACAAACGAATAGCGTGACATTTTTGAAATTGTGCATGTTGCATTAAAATATCAAAAAAGTTACGAAAGTGTATACAAAACTACGCCCTACGGGTGTCAAGAAAGCTACACGTTTCATGTTCAACAAGAGAGAAAAGATGATGAATATCATGCCCCTGCTTAAACACAAAATTACCCTGCAAGACATGCTGAGCACAAAAATGGGCAGTTTTGTTACAGGATCTAGGCATAAAAGTAATACAAATCCAAAAGGAAGGCGAGATCGGGGCTATGCTCTGGTTGTTGCCTCCAAAAATGTTTATTCATGCTATGGTGGAGAAAGACCACCGGGTTCCTGCAATCACCTTCAAAGATAATACAGCGCATCTCAAACATCCCGGCCAATGAAAAGGAATGCCTCCAACTCAACCTGGGGACAATCCAGTGCTCCCAACTTTTACCAGCCCCTAGCAAACATTCTCCCATTTCATTACAAATTATCATGCCAAACCCCGCAGAATATGAAGGAAGAAGTACCCCAGCAAATTAACCTTTAGCCAAGGGGATGGGGGGTAGGGGTGTTATGAAGAAAAGTGCAACAGCCTAGCTGGTTGAGGAGTGCCCCGTTTTCCTCCAAATCAGGTAGAGATGAGTAGAGGAGACGGCTTCATGAACAGTGGCCCCAATTATTGTTGGAGTACCAAAAGGTTTGCTATATTTTTTCGGCATTCCTAGCCCGCGAACATTGATAAACAACATTGCAGTAGACAAGGACATGGGCGTGGATGAGGATAGTAAGCTTATTCAAAGCATTATGAGTTTCCTTCCAGTTGGCAAAAAGAGAGGAACAACCGCTCCACATTTGTTGAGCATAGCAATCACAGCAGTAAGCACTTTCAGTTAGTGCAGATGTGTGAAGTATAAGGCAGCCCCACGGGCATTCTTGCCACTCGATCTTGTGTTTAAACAGCCAATTGTTGGTTGGAAGGGCATTTTTAGCTAATCTCTATCAAAATAAGTGTTGACGTGCGTGTGTGCAGCTTTAAGTGTTGCAGCCAATTAAAATCATTATTGGAGCACCAAACAGGGCAGCATATGAGATGGAAGTAATGGTGTGCCCCGACCTGAAGGAGATGAGCTCCGGTTGGTCCTCATGACGAGAGTGATCCGGCTTGATTTCAGATATTCTGTGCACTAAATTCCAACGAAAGAGTTACTGTAGCAGATCACATTCCATCCGCCGTTAAGGCGCAGGTGAGCCACCTTAACATCCTCTAGTCCACAGCAATGAACAAAGGNAATCATTATTGGAGCACCAAACAGGGCAGCATAAGAGATGGAAGTAATGGTGTGCCCCGACCTGAAGGAGATGAGCTCCGGTTGGTTCTCATGATGAGAGTGATCCGGCTTGATTTCAGATATTCTGTGCACTAAATTCCGACGAAAGAGTTACTGTAGCATATCACATTCCATCCCCCGTTGAGGCGCAGGTGAGCCACCTTAACATCCTCTAGTCCACAGCAATGAACAAAGACAGGCCTGCGAGATATAGGATGGTCAGGATCCAAACTTGTTCAAACACAAAATGAAATTCCCAGTTCCAAGTTTCCAGCTCATGATTAACAGAAGGTTCATGGCCACGTCAGTGAGGATCCTCCAAGCAGCGAGTCCCTACGTGAGGGGTTGTTGTAGCCAGCGAGCATACCATACTTACTTAGGATGCTCTTGTGGAATAAAGAATTGGGATTCTGATATGAATCTTATGCCAGACGCACCCAAAGTGGCCCGCTTCATCGCCCAACTTCATGAAACCGAAGGGCCTCATCCTTTAGGGGGCGGCACAACTCCTTCCTGTCCTAATGGAGACCATGGCGATCTGAGCCCTTGTTCCACAGAAAGTTTCTGCTTTTCTGTTCCAGTTCCAAGAAAATTCTTTTGGGGGCTAAAGTATGAGTAAAGAGGTATTTTGAGAGGGTAAGTAAGGAGGACTGGATTAAAGTATTCTGCCTGCTAGAGACAATAATCTATTGCCCCAATCATTAATTTTATTACTCCCATTTTGGTGGATTTTGCCAAAATCAGCCAATAAGAGTTTCCTCATAGCGANTTAAAGTACTCTGCCTGCTAGAGACAATAATCTATTGCCCCAATCATTAATTTTATTACTCGCATTTTGGTGGATTTTGCCAAAATCAGCCAATGAGAGTTTCCTCATTGCATGTGGGATGCCCAGGTACTCAATCTCTTCCGTTTTATGATAATTGAAAGTTCTTGCGATATGATTTTTCTTCCACACAATAGTTTTGCGGCTAAACTCAATGGAATATTTGACTTGGTTGATTTTTTCCCTTGTCCACATACAATAATCCTGTAGAATTTTGGTTAAATCTTTAGCAGCCACCATAGAAGCGTGAGAGAAAAGAAGAACGTCATCAGAGTATAGGAGATGTGAGAGTCAGCCCATTTGGAGCAGAATTTATCCCCATGTGTTTTTCTCTTTGTTTAAGTGTTAAAGAAAGTAACCCGGAGCGAAGAATAAAAAGATAAGGCGCTAATTGCCGGATGCCGCAATCCGCACTGATCCAACCTGACCGTTTCCTATCGACCAGGAGGCAGAATTTTGGTTCCATGATACATTGTATAACCCAGGTGGAAAACTTAATGTGGAAGTTGAAGAGCTTACAGATCCCCCCAAGACTTTTACAGCACATTTTGTCCTAAGTTTGCTCCATATCAATTTTGAGAGCCATAAATCCCGCAGTGGACGACAAGTTCTTAAATTTATTGAACACCTCTTGAGCAAGGAGGCAGTGTTTCGAGATGGATCTCCTGGGAACGAAGGCCGCTTGTTCTTCCGAGATGATACTAGGCAAGATGCTTTTAAGTCTTTCTACTAATAATTTGGTGATAATTTTATAGATTGATTGACAAAGACTAATAGGTTGNGTTCCATGATACATTGTATAACCCAGGTGGAAAACTTAATGTGGAAGTTGAAGAGCTTACAGATCCCCCCAAAACTTTCACAGCACATTTTTTCATAAGTTTGCTCCATATCAATTTTGAGAGCCATAAATCCCGCAGTGGACGACGAGTTCTTAAATTTATTGAACACCTCTTGAGCAAGGAGGCAGTGTTTCGAGATGGATCTCCTGGGAACGAAGGCTGCTTGTTCTTCCGAGATGATACTAGGCAAGATGATTTTAAGTCTTTCTACTAATAATTTGGTGATAATTTTATAGATTGATTGACAAAGAGTAATAGGTCAGAATTAAGAAGGCATGTCAGCTCCCTCACATTTAGGGAGAAGGACAATGAGAGTTCCCTTCCATTCAAGAGGTATGTTGTTGGTAGGAAAGAAGTCCTTCACCACTTAAAAAAATCAGTACCCACAATGAACCTGTAGCATTTAAGGAAGGAGGCTGTAATTCCATCAAGGCCCAGGGAATGATTGGGACCCTTGCTGTTTACCACTGCCCAGACTTCTTCCATCGTAACCTCAATATCCAAGGAATTATGAAGTTCTGCCAAAACACCAGATTGGTCCCCAACCAAGGGCTAATTATCCATGCGTATGGGCCGTGAACACCATTTGAGCTGAATGAAATTCATGAACTATTTTTTAATGCTCAATGGATCTTCAGTATGAACGCCCAAATCAATTCTTAATAGCAACAATGCGATTACTTTGACGTTGAGAAGGTGCAACAGTATCAAAAAATGGGAATTTGCATCACATTCATTAATTCATCTCACCTTGGCCTTTTGTCTCCACCAATCAGTTATGTGAGAAAGAGTTGTATGTAATTCAACCATTTTACTTATAAGTTTTGTTTCTTCATCTAGAGTAAACCTAGTAATCAGGAAGTCTTTGTTTTGAAGGTCAAGGAGCTCAGCATACAGCCGACATTTGACATCTAGACGTCTGGAATGAGCGACGATGATAGGTAGAACAGTATGGTATGCGATTCGGGATTGGAAAAGATCGATTCGAAGGATTTCAACTTGAAACAAGGAACTACGGTAGGTGCGACCCCGACAAAGGGCTTCCTTCAACCGAATTGGTTCCTTTTGCTAGGACAGTCTTCTGGTTGGATGGTGATTCAGGAGCCTACGGGGATGGGCGAGCTGATTATGGGGTCAGAAAGACTTGTGGATGAAGGAAAATTAATATAAGTCAGGGATGGAAACTCAATCGCCTCTTAATGGGTGGAATGAACTTTGGTCAAAGAAATTGGGGAAGACTTGCGCATAAAGAAACTAAAAATGTCGATCTTTGAAGGACAAGTGCCTATGATTTGGTTATCACATAAAGAGATACTTTGTTGTTAATGGAAAATAAAGGAAAAAAATTTGATGGCGGCGGCCCTGTGTTTGGAATGAAAGACTCTAACATGATATTAATGAAGAGAATAAGGTCAATCAATCAGAACATTAGAAAAATTCAAAGACCATTTGTTGGAGAATTTCAAAACCATGCAGGAAGGAGATTTACACAAGTAGTTGTTTGAATTGGTCCAAGAAGGGTTCTTAATTGGCTATAAGGACGTATTTGAGATATTATTCTACTGTTTGAGAGGGATATTAGAAATAGTATTGGAAGGAAGCTTGATGAAGGGGTTGAAGCTAGAGATTAAGAGCAACACTTTGTCTGTTGAGACCATGAACATTGAGCAAAATTATAAAACTACCGCAGTTGGTTGAAGATAAAAATATATTGGAATAGGCTAAAATGAGCAGTACAAGTGGAGCGTGATACACCAAAATAATATACTGTTTTAAGTACATATTTTATGCTTATTTTTTGTGATATTGTACTTAAAAAAAGGGTATTTTCATGTTTCTGTTGCAGATATATTATTTTTAGGCATTTGGAGTAAAAATGACAAAAAAGACGAAAATTAGGGCTAAAACGGTGAATTTTGGGATTCTGACGTATGATGCGCCAGATCGGCACATGATGCGCTGTTTGACAGAGAACTTGTGCATGATGCGCCAGATTGACGCACGATGCGCCAGATTGACGCACAATGCGCCAGAGATGACTTTTTGCAAATTAAGGCGGCTCGAGACAAATTTTGCCCGAATTTTCAAAGGGACACTTGTTCTACACACCTATTGGAACAATTCAATGCATCTAGACACTTTAGAAGATTCTTTTATGAAAGGATATGTCTCTTAGATCAAATGACATATTTTTTGAATTCAAAAGAGTTGACTTTTGGAGGGAATTTAGAATTACTTTTAAAGGAGGCATCCCAAAAATAAAAGAGAAGACGAGAAAGGGAGAGAGAAAGTTGGCGTGAGAGGCACAAAGAGAGAAGAAGAGATTTTCTTCTAAGGTTGTAAGATGAGAGAGAAGGTGAGAAATATCTTCTTCATTACACTTCTAACAGAGAATTGTGTGGGATTATAAAGAGAGAAAGACATAGAGAGAACTTCTAGGGATTTGCTTGGGAAAGATTGTGAGATAAGTTGTCTTTTATTTCTTTTATTTTGTAACCTTATTTTTATATATGAAATTCATATTTTGTCATATCCTTCTCATAAATTCTGAGTAGTCTTCTTTATCCTTCTCCCTACTTTGAGACATGGTTTTGTGAAGAATTGATTTTATTTTCTACAGTTTTAAATGTTAATAATTTGTGATGATTTGAACTTCATTCTTCATTTACTTTTCGATCTGGCTAATTGAAACGTTAAAACTTGTTGAGAAACATATGTTCTGAAAAGAGATATGATTTATATAACATAGGGAGAGTCACATTTGATTTTATGGGAGAATATGTCATCCATGAGATTAGGTGTAAATAAATAGGGAAATATACTTTGTCGGATGCAGAATTGAAGATTTTAAGGTGACAGATTAAAATCTCCAATTTGATACAGTTGATTGGAAACTAATGCGAGATTGTTAGTCCTCAGGTGAGGGGGTAGTAAGAGCTCTGGAGTGGCAGTCGGTATCCTCTCAGTCTAACCACGAAATTAGGGACCAAACTCTGGATTAATCAATGTTCTTTATAACACTCTGAATAGGGTAAATAATAGAATTATTCCTATTTTGCACAAAACAGTTTATATATATATATATATATTCAAATGATTTCAATTTCTTCACAATCCATATATTTATTGTAAAGGAGAATGATGTTTTCTTAAATTTGAACTTTCCGTCAAAACAAAAACTTTGTTTAGTTTTTGTAATTTTACTTTTGAAAGTTAGTTCTTAGTTAGTTAACTTTATTTTTCAACTATATTTTATATAACATATACCTTAGTAGTTAATATTCAAGCTTCGCATTTTACTTCTGTTTTTGCATTTTTAATTTTAAAATAATTTTAAAAATTTATTTAAAGTATTTTTAACTTCCTTGTGGGATTGATATTTAGGACTTCATTAGAGCGCTTTATTACTTGAGCGATACGTATACTTGCGTTGATTTTAACGGGGATTTGACAGTTTAAAAAAATTTTAAAAGATAAACTATTTTCATAAAATGTATTTTTATTGAGGTTATATTACATATTTATTATATATATGTCGTGTGTAATTTTGTAATATTGAAAAATATTTATAAAATTAACACACTAAATCTACGTCTGCATCAGAGCGCCCTATGGAAATGCTATAACCACGGTGATACCAAAAACTTAAACAGTGTGATTTTATTATGAGGCTCCATGGGACAAGAATAATGGGTCACGACAGGTGGCGAAATTTGAACGTCTTATAAAGACGGTGATTTAGGAAAAACAAACTGAGGGTTTATGTTTTTGTTGTGAGAAGAAGTTTGTCCCAAAACACTATTGCAAGGATTGGACCGTACATGTATTCAAACGTCTTATAGTGTGTGATGAGGAGGCACTGGGTTAAGAAACAAAGGAAGTTGTGGTGGAGGGGGAGGAGAAACACACTCATTTGGATGTGGCTGAAGTCTCATTGAATTGGATGATGGGATAAACACCGAACCACACTGAAACTTTGAGATGGATCAGAGAGAAAGACACAGTGTTATTGATAGATAATAGGCCACCCACATCTTTACTCACTTATTAATGCAAGTGGGGCTTGAGATGGTTGACAGATAAATTTTGGAGTCAGTTTAAGAACGAGACATGTGAGAAGAGCACGAGAGTTTGTAAAGGGGTGATTTTTAACACTGCAAGGTATTTAGGTGGTGAAGGATATTTTTTACCTTGGATTGAGGGAGCACTGACATGATATTGGGCATGAAATAGTTGCAGTCCTTAGAGGAGATTAAGATGAATTGGAAGCTCATGAAAATGGAGTTCCAGGAGGTAAACAAGATGTTTGTGCTTTGTGATGACCCTAATTTGTGCAAGATCTTGGTGACACTCAAGATCATTCTTAGGGAAATATAGAGTGCAGTGTGGGATTCTTGATCGATTTTCATAGCTTGGAAGAGACCTGTTACAAAATTGGCAGAGATTCCGACACCGATCCAATAATTCCTACAAAACGTTACAGAAGTTTTCTAGTTGCCACACAGATTGCTGCCTTGGAGGGAATACTAGCATGCAATAACACTTAGACCGTGTGTTTCTTCCATTAGTGTACAACCATATCGCTTCTCTCACGTATAGAAAGATGGGATCAAGAGATTGATCCAAGAGAGGTTGGAGTTTCAAATCAGATAACCTAGGTGAGCCCTTTCTTTAGCTCAGCCTTGTTAGTGAAAAACAAGGGTGGGAGTTGGCAATAAGGAAGTAATACATCACAAATTTTCTATCCAAGTGATCGATGAACGATTGAAAGAGTTATTTGAGGCTGTGTGATTCTCCAAGCTTCACTTGATGTCAGGATACCATCAGATTCGGGGGTGGCTAACGGATGTGCACAAGATTGCATTTCAAATTTGTGAAGGTCACTATGAATGTTTGGTTAAATGAAGATGATTATTAGATTATGATGCAATGTGGGGGTTATATGAATTGATCCAACAACAGTTTCCTCTTCTCTATCTCAAGGAAAAATATGTCTTTTTGGAAGAGGAGTAATGTTAGACAGACACCTACCACACCATCTACCTCATGCTCCATTGAGTCGACAGTGAGCCCACCAAAATAGTTTAAAGGCTTATATTAGGCGTAAGGATAAAAAATGATAATTTAATCATTTTGTTAGTTATTATTGTGGGGCATAAATAAAACTNGTTTGAATAAAATAACACAAACATGCTATGAACTTACAGTTTGTAGAAGATAAACTGGTTTTGATCCTTTCCTTTTGAGCCAAACTTCTTGATTCCAAGTTTTAATTCCACAATTAGTACTGCTACGCTAAATAATGTTTGCCATTTGTACTATTGCATTAATTTATATGTATTTAGTCATCTTTTACCTCGTCTTTTAGAAAGTATTATCTGAAACAAGAAGCCTCTTGTTGATGAAGGGATTGTTTGGGATAAATTTCTCATTACTTGGTTTTTCAGACCATTACCACCCTTCAGATATGATTTTCTTGTTAATTTTTTTTAAAAAAAATTATGGCAACTAAAATTGCTAGTGTGGTGTAGCTGCGAGGTAACTGTTGGTTAACTCTTTCAAATTGAAAAATATTTACAACAGCATAAAAAAAATAATTTCTTATATGGGCTCTACTGTTACTTTTAAAAAAGCTACAGCGGCCTCAAAGGCACCCTAAATTATTTGATCCAAGATTTTATGGCT
>JXCR01128321.1:200517-213285 GCA_002079205.1 Phalaenopsis hybrid cultivar | reverse complement strand
TGATTAATATCTTTAATTCTTTTTCAGCATAGCGACTTGTGCATACATTGTGATCCAGCTTTTCAAGCGCAGTTGTCCAGGTACAGCATATCATGTTTTACAGGACTCTCACCTAAAGCAAGACAAAGATTCAACTCAATAATTCACGCTTGTTATCTGTTTACTGCGGCACAAACACATCTATAAAGGTCAGTTTATCTCATATTGTATACGTCATGGAAGAGAGACTGTCGTGTGAAAAAATTTTATTTAATAACAACTTGCATATATTTTGCGCCTTCACAAGATTTGGAAGTTTGGTTTGTAATATATAAAGAAATTGTTAATTTTATTAATGACATCTTGATGTTTTTTATTATGCTGGTGTCATCGAGTTGAAGGAAGATTAAGTGAAAAAGTGAGAGCTGTTCTCTTCCTTATTCTCTCNACTTGCATATATTTTGCGCCTTCACAAGATTTGGAAGTTTGGTTTGTAATATATAAAGAAATTGTTAATTTTGTTAATGACATCTTGATGTTTTTTATTATGCTTGTGTCATCGAGTTGAAGGAAGATTAAGTGAAAAAGTGAGAGCTGTTCTCTTCATCATTCTCTATTTTTATTCGTTTGTTACCCAAAAAAATCTATTTAGCTCATTGAATGCTTAATTTGAATTTTTTTTTTGAGGCCACACCCAGCTTCCTATCCGTGTCAAAAGAAATTGCAAGGTTCATGTAAATTANTTTTTTTTGAGGCCACACCCAGCTTCCTATCCGTGTCAAAAGAAATTGCAAGGTTCATGTAAATTNCAGATGGTTCGCCTTTCCGCAAAGAATTGTTGACACCGTAAGCATCCGACTTTTCTCTTTCTTATATTTAGTGTAGATCGATTCCAGATGTCATTCATCATTTGACTGTGTTCTATATTGTTTTGCAATTAGTGTTAGTTTTTATGTTGCCAAGCATAGAAATTGACAATCTTATGTAGATGGAATTAGAGTAACCACAGAAAATGAAGTGTGCTATATGACATTTAAACTCAAGATGTTTAGACGGTAAGTCATATTTTACTTGCACGCAAACGAATAGCGTGACATTTTTGAAATTGTGCATGTTGCTTTAAAATATAAAAAAAGTTACGAAAGTGTATACAAAACTACGCCCTACGGGTGTCAAGAAAGCTACACGTTTCATGTTCAACAAGAGAGAAAAGATGATGAATATCATGCCCCTGCTTAAACACTGCAAGACATGCTGAGCACAAAAATGGGCAGTTTTGTTACTTGATCTAGGTATAAAAGTAATACAAATCCAAAAGGAAGGCGAGATTGGTGCTATGCTCTGGTTGTTGCCTCCAAAAATGTTTATTCATGCTATGGTGGAGAAAGACCAATGGGTTCTTGCAACCACCTTCAAAGATAATACCGTGCATCTCAAACATCCCGGCCAATTAATGATGAAAAGGAATGCCTCGAACTCAACCTGGGGACAATCCAGTGCTCCCAACTTTTACCGGCCCCTAGCAAACATTCTCCCATTTCATTACAAATTATCATGCCAAGCCCCGCAGAATATGAAGGAAGAAGTACCCCAGCAAATTAACCTTTAGCCAAGGGGATGGGGGGTAGGGGTGTTATGAAGAAAAGTGCAACAGCCTAGCTGGTTGAGGAGTGCCCCGTTTTCCTCCAAATCAGGTAGAGATGAGTAGAGGAGACGGCTTCAAGAACAGTGGCCCCAATTATTGTTGGAGTACCAAAAGGTTTGCTATATTTTTCGGCATTCCTAGCCCGCGAACATTGATAAACAACATTGCAGTAGACAAGGACATGGGCGTGGATGAGGATAGTAAGCTTATTCAAAGCATTATGAGTTTCCTTCCAGTTGGCAAAAAGAGAGGAACAGCCGCTTCACATTTGTTGAGCATAGCAATCACAGCAGTAAGCACTTTCAGTTAATCTGTAAGCAGATGTGTGAAGTATAAGGCAGTCCCACGGGCATTCTTGCCACTCGATCTTGTGTTTAAACAGCCAATTGTTGGTTGGAAGGGCATTTTTAGCTAATCTCTATCAAAATAAGTGTTGACGTGCGTGTGTGCAGCTTTAAGTGTTGCAGCCAATTAAAATCATTATTGGAGCACCAAACAGGGCAGCATAAGAGATGGAAGTAATGGTGTGCCCCGACCTGAAGGAGATGAGCTCCGGTTGGTTCTCATGATGAGAGTGATCCGGCTTGATTTCAGATATTCTGTGCACTAAATTCCGACGAAAGAGTTACTGTAGCATATCACATTCCATCCCCCGTTGAGGCGCAGGTGAGCCACCTTAACATCCTCTAGTCCACAGCAATGAACAAAGACAGGCCTGCGAGATATAGGATGGTCAGGATCCAAACTTGTTCAAACACAAAATGAAATTCCCAGTTCCAAGTTTCCAGCTCATGATTAACAGAAGGTTCATGGCCACGTCAGTGAGGATCCTCCAAGCAGCGAGTCCCTACGTGAGGGGTTGTTGTAGCCAGCGAGCATACCATACTTACTTAGGATGCTCTTGTGGAATAAAGAATTGGGATTCTGATATGAATCTTATGCCAGACGCACCCAAAGTGGCCCGCTTCATCGCCCAACTTCATGAAACCGAAGGGCCTCATCCTTTAGGGGGCGGCACAACTCCTTCCTGTCCTAATGGAGACCATGGCGATCTGAGCCCTTGTTCCACAGAAAGTTTCTGCTTTTCTGTTCCAGTTCCAAGAAAATTTTTTTGGGGGCTAAAGTATGAGTAAAGAGGTATTTTGAGAGGGTAAGTAAGGAGGACTGGATTAAAGTACTCTGCCTGCTAGAGACAATAATCTATTGCCCCAATCATTAATTTTATTACTCGCATTTTGGTGGATTTTGCCAAAATCAGCCAATGAGAGTTTCCTCATTGCATGTGGGATGCCCAGGTACTCAATCTCTTCCGTTTTATGATAATTGAAAGTTCTTGCGATATGATTTTTCTTCCACCCAATAGTTTTGCGGCTAAACTCAATGGAATATTTGACTTGGTTGATTTTTTCCCTTGTCCACATACAATAATCCTGTAGAATTTTGGTTAAATCTTTAGCAGCCACCATAGAAGCGTGAGAGAAAAGAAGAACGTCATCAGAGTATAGGAGATGTGAGAGTCAGCCCATTTGGAGCAGAATTTATCCCCATGTGTTTTTCTCTTTGTTTAAGTGTTAAAGAAAGTAACCCGGAGCGAAGAATAAAAAGATAAGGCGCTAATTGCCGGATGCCGCAATCCGCACTGATCCAACCTGACCGTTTCCTATCGACCAGGAGGCAGAATTTTGGTTCCATGATACATTGTATAACCCAGGTGGAAAACTTAATGTGGAAGTTGAAGAGCTTACAGATCCCCCCAAAACTTTCACAGCACATTTTTTCATAAGTTTGCTCCATATCAATTTTGAGAGCCATAAATCCCGCAGTGGACGACGAGTTCTTAAATTTATTGAACACCTCTTGAGCAAGGAGGCAGTGTTTCGAGATGGATCTCCTGGGAACGAAGGCTGCTTGTTCTTCCGAGATGATACTAGGCAAGATGCTTTTAAGTCTTTCTACTAATAATTTGGTGATAATTTTATAGATTGATTGACAAAGACTAATAGGTCGGAATTAAGAAGGCATGTCAGCTCCCTCACATTTAGGGAGAAGGACAATGAGAGTTCCCTTCCATTCAAGAGGTATGTTGTTGGTAGGAAAGAAGTCCTTCACCACTTAAAAAAATCAGTACCCACAATGAACCTGTAGCATTTAAGGAAGGAGGCTGTAATTCCATCAAGGCCCAGGGAATGATTGGGACCCTTGCTGTTTACCACTGCCCAGACTTCTTCCATCGTAACCTCAATATCCAAGGAATTATGAAGTTCTGCCAAAACACCAGATTGGTCCCCAACCAAGGGCTAATTATCCATGCGTATGGGCCGTGAACACCATTTGAGCTGAATGAAATTCATGAACTATTTTTTAATGCTCAATGGATCTTCAGTATGAACGCCCAAATCAATTCTTAATAGCAACAATGCGATTACTTCGACGTTGAGAAGGTGCAACGGTATAAAAAAATGGGAATTTGCATCACCTTTATTAATTCATCTCACCTTGGCCTTTTGTCTTCACCAATCAGTTATGTGAGAAAGAGTTGTATGTAATTCAGCCATTTTACTTATAAGTTTTGTTTCTTCATCCAGAGTAAACCTAGTAATCAGGAAGTCTAGGAGCTCAGCATACAACCGACATTTGACATCTAGACGTCTGGAATGAGCGATGGTGATAGGTAGAACAGTATGGTATGCAATTCGGGATTGGAGAAGATCGATTCGAAGGATTTCAACTTGAAACAAGGAACTACGGTAGGTCCGGCAAAGGGCTTCCTTCAACTGAATTGGTTCCTTTTGCTGGGACAGTCTTCTGGGTGGATGGTGATTCAGGAGCCTACGGAGATGGGCGAGCTGATTATGGGGTCAGAAAGACTTGTGGATGAAGGCAAATTAATATAAGTCAGGGATGGAAACTCAATCGCCTCTTAATGGGTGGAATGAACTTCGGTCAAAGAAATTGGGGAAGACTTGCGCACAAAGAAACTAAAAATGTCGATCTTTGAAGGACAAGTGCCTATGATTTGGTTATCACATAAAGAGATACTTTGTTGTTAATGGAAAATAAAGGAAAAAAAATTGATGGCGGCGACCCTGTGTTTGGAATGAAAGACTCTAACGTGATATCAATGAAGAGAATAAGGTCAATCAATCAGAACATTAGAAAAATTCAAAGGCCATTTGTTGGAGTATTTCAAAACCATGCAGGAAGGAGATTTACACAAGTAGTTGTTTGAATTGGTCCAAGAAGGGTTCTTAATGGGCTATGAGGACATATTTGAGATATTATTCTGCTGTTTGACAGGGATATTAGAAATAGTATTGGAAGGAAGCTTGATGAAGGGGTTGAAGCTAGAGATTAAGAGCAACACTTTGTCTGCTGAGACCATGAACATCGAGGAAAATTATAAAATTACCACAGTTGGTTGAAGATAAAAATATAATGAAATATGCTAAAATGAGCAGTACAAGTGGAGCGTGATACACCAAAATAATATACTGTTTTATGTACATATTTTATGGTTATTTTTGGTGATATTGTATTTTAAAAAAGTGTATTTTCATGTTTTTGTTGCAGGTATATTATTTTTAGGCATTTAGAGTAAAAATGGCAAAAAAGACGAAAATTAGGGCTAAAACAGTGAATTTTGGGATTCTGGCGCATGATGTGCCAGCTCGACATATGATGCGCCGTTTGACAGAGAACTGGTGCATGATGCGCCAGATTGACGCACGATGTACCAGAGACGACTTTTTGCAAATTAAGACGGTTCGAGACAAATTTTGCCCGAATTTTCAAAGGGACACTTGTTCTACACACCTATTGGAGCAATTCAATGCATCTAGACACTTTATAAGATTCTTTTATGAAGGGATATGTCTCTTAGATCAAATGACATATTTTTTTAATTCAAAAGAGTTGACTTTTTTAGGGAATTTAGAATTTTTTTTAAAAGAGGCAGCCCAAAAATAAAAGAGAAGACAAGAAAGGGAGAGAGAAAGTTGGCATGAGAGGCACAAAGAGAGAAGAAGAGATTTTCTTTTAAGATTGTAAGAGGAGAGAGAAGGTGAGAAATATCTTCTTCATTACACTTCTAAGAGAGAATTGTGTGGGATTATAAAGAGAGAAAGACTTAGAGAGAACTTCTAGGAATTTGCTTGGGAAAGATTGTGAGATAAGTTGTCTTTTATTTTTTTTGTTTTGTAACCTTGTTTTTATATATGAAATCCATATTTTGTCATATCCTTCTCATAAATTCTGAGTATCCTTTATACTTCTCCCTACTTTGAGACAGTTTTGTGAAGAATTGATTTTATTTTCTATAGTTTTAAATTTTTAATAATTTGTGATGATTTGAATTTTATTCTTCATTTACTTTTCGATCTGGCCAATTGAAACGTTAAAACTTGTTGAGAAACATATGTTCTAAAAAGAGATATGATTTATATAACATAGGGAGAGTCACATTTGATTTCATGGGAGAATATGTCATCCATGAGATTAGGTGTAAATAAATAGGAAAATATACTTTGTTGGATGCAGAATTGAAGATTTTAAGGTGACAGATTAAAATCTCTCATTTGATACAGTTGATTGAAAACTAATGCGAGATTGTTAGCCCTCAGGTGAGGGGGTGTGAGAGTTATGGAGTGGCAGTCGGTATCCTCCCAGCTAACCACGGAATTAGGGACCAAACTCTGGATTAATCAATGTTCTTTATAACACTGAAGAGGGTAAAGAATAGGATTATTCCTATTTTGCACAAAACAGTTTATATATATATATTCAAATGATTTCAATTTCTTCACAATCCATATATTTATTGTCAAGGGGAATGATGCTTTCTTAATTTTAAACTTTCCATCAAAACAAAACTTTATTTAATTTTTGTAATTTTACTTTTGAAAGTTAGTTCTTAGTTAGTTAACTTTGTTTTTCAACTGCATTTTATATAGCATATACCTTAGTAGTTAATATTTAAGCTTCACACTTTACTTTTATTTTTGTATTTTTAATTATAAAATAATTTCAAAAACTTATTTAAAGTATTTTTAACTTTCTTGTGGGATTGATATCTAGGACTTCATTAGAGCGCTTTATTACTTGAGCGATACGTATACTTACGTTGATTTTAACGGGGATTTGACAGTCTAAAAAGAGTTTTAAAAGATATACTATTTTCATAAAATGTATTTTTATTGAGGTTATATTACATATTTATTATATATCTGTCGTGTGTAATTTTGTAATATTGAAAAATATTTGTAAAATTTACACACTAAATCTACGCCTGCATCAGAGCACCCTATGGAAATGCTATAACCACGGTGATACCAAAAACTTAAACAGTGTGATTTTATTATGAGGCTCCATGGGACAAGAGTAATGGGTCACGACAGGTGGCGAAATTTGAACATCTTATAGAGACGGTGATTTAAGAAAAACAAACTAAGGGTTTATGTTTTTGTTGTGACAAGAAGTTTGTCCCAAAATACTATTGCAAGGATTGGACCTTACATGTATTCAAACGTCTTATAGTGTGTGATGAGGCACTGGATTAAGAAACAAAGGAAGTTGTGGTGGAGGGGGAGGAGAAACACACTCATTTGGATGTGGCTGAAGTCTCATTGAATTGGATGATGGGATAAACACCGAACCACACTGAAACTTTGAGATGGATCAGAGAGCAAGACATAGTGTTATTGATAGATAATAGGCCACCCACATCTCTACTCACTTATTAAAGCAAGTGGGGCTTGAGATGGTTGACAGATAAATTTTGGAGTCAGTTTGAGAACGAGACATGTGAAGAAGAGCACGAGAGTTTGTAAAGGGGTGATTTTTAACACTGCAAGGTATTTAGGTGGTGAAGGATATTTTTTATCTTGGATTGAGGGAGCACTGACATGATATTGGACATGAAATAGTTTCAGTCCTTAGAGGAGATTAAGATGAATTGGAAGCTCATGAAAATGGAGTTCCAGGAGGTAAACAAGATGTTTGTGCTTTGTGATGACCCTAGTTTGTGCAAGATCTTGGTGACACTCAAGATCATTGTTAGGGAAATATAGAGTGTAGTGTGGGATTCTTGATCGATTTTCATAGCTTGGAAGAGACCTGTTACAGAATTGGCAGAGATTCCGACACCGATCCAATAACTCCTACAAAACGTTACAGAAGTTTACTAGTTGCCACACAGATTGCTGCCTTGGAGGGAATACTAGCATGCAATAACCCTTAGACCGTGTGTTTCTTCCATTAGTGTACAACCATATCTCTTCTCTCACGTATAGAAAGATGGGATCAAGAGATTGATCCAAGAGAGGTTGGAGTTTCAGATTAGACAACCTAGGTGAGCCCTTTCTTTAGCTCAGCCTTGTTAGTGAAAAACAAGGGTGGGAGTTGGCAATAAGGAAGTAATACATCACAAATTTTCTATCTAAGTGATCGATGAACGATTGAAAGAGTTATTTGAGGCTGTGTGATTTTCCAAGCTTCACTTGATGTCAGGATACCATCAGATTCGAGGGTGGCTAACGGATGTGCACAAGATTGCATTTCAAATTTGTGAAGGTCACTATGAATGCTTGGTTAAATGAAGATGATTATTAGATTATGATGCAATGTGGGGGTTATATGAATTGATCCAACAACAGTTTCCTCTTCTCTATCTCAAGGAAAAATATGTCTTTTTGGAAGAGGAGTAATGTTAGACAGACACCTACCACACCATCTACCTCATGCTCCACTGAGTCGACACCGAGCCCACCAAAATAATTTAAAGGCTTATATTAGGCGTAAGGATAAAAAATGGTAATTTAATCATTTTGTTAGTTATTATTGTGGGGCATAAATAAAACCAATATGTTTAGTGTTAGGATTTGTGTGATTGTAGTCTTGAATCTAAGGTTAAGATTTGAGAGAGATCGTCTGCCTCTCGAATTGTAGGTGTTTATCTTTATGTATTTAGATTGTGTTATTTTTTGTTGTTGAAGTAATATATTGTGTTTTTCCTAATTTTTCTGGAAGCTCTTCTCTTTCCTATCACACTGTTTGGAGTAGTGTTAGTGTACCAACTAACTTTGCATTTGTCTTGCTAAGTCATCTCATATGTGAGGTAAATACTAGAAGTTTATGCATTGAGTGCTCAGTCACTTTTGGTTATTTTAGGTCATTTTTTTCGCCTATTAGTTTATTAAATGCCTGTCTGAACTTAGATTTCTCGTATGAAAATTTGAATTAAATCAATCTCTTAACCTTTATATGTTGTTTAGACTATATTTAGACTTTATTTTCTAATTAGATCCTCGTTAAAACGTGTCAAGTAATGTTATCTATTCTTGTGTGTGCAGGTGGATGGCTGCAACTTTAATTGATTTTTACATAAATGTTTTTGCTATATCGGTATGTTTTAACTAAACAAATATATCTCATTATAACGCAGAAATTAATCATGATGTTATTGCTCATGAGAACCTTAGAACTGTTGAAATAAAAGAGGATCTGCATTTAGAAGAAATTTATCCTAGTCAAAGACCAAATTTTAACATTAAATCCTAGCATTGTAAGATGGGTTCACAAGATTCGAATTTAAGCTTTATCTATAATGTAAGCTGCTATTTTTTCTCTATTGCCTAAAATTTTATTTGATTGTTGTGATTACATGGTTTCTGTGATTCGTTACATTAATGCTTCAAGTCTTTCTTTTACTCTTGTATAACAAATTAAGGATTTGAAGCATGGTATGAACTAGTATTCATAGCTCCTAGAACTATTGCACTTTATCTGATTGGATGTAAATATCTTTTGCATGGTGCTTTGTTATGGTGCTTGCTTGTGCTGCCTGTGGTAGATTAACCTATTAAAAGTGTCCTGCATGAATAATGTTTTTGCTAACTTCAAGCTTCGAAAGATGCGTATTTTTTATGATCAAACGCAAAAACCATTAACATACTATTGTCAAATCCCCATCTTTTCTATGTATATCTAAGCCNTTGCTCATGAGAACCTTAGAACTGTTGAAATAAAAGAGGATGTGCATTTAGAAGAAATTTATCCAAGTCAAATACCAAATTTTAACATTAAATCCTAGCATTGTAAGATGGGTTCACAAGATTTGAATTTAAGCTTTATCTATAATGTAAGCTGCTATTTTTTCTCTATTGCCTAAAATTTTATTTGATTGGTGTGATTACTTGGTTTCTGTGATTCGTTACATTAATGCTTCAAGTCTTTGTTTTTCTCTTGTATAACAAATTAAGGATTTGAAGCATGGTATGAACTAGTATTCATAGCTCCTAGAACTATTGCACTTTATCTGATTGGATGTAAATATTTTTTGCATGGTGCTATGTTATGGTGCTCGCTTGTGCTGCCCGTGGTAGATTAACCTATTAAAAGTGTCCTGCATGAATATTGTTTTTGCTAACTTCAAGCTTCGAAAGATGCGTATTTTTTTATGATGAAACGCAGAAACCATTAACATATTATTGTCAAATCCCCATCTTTTCTATGTATATCTAAGCGTGTATTCAATTGATCCAGTAAGGATGGATGGCAATGCAGATTGAAATTTCTGAGCTTATCAGCTGTGTTCTTCTTATATTGTGACTATGCTTACTGCGACTGGAAACAGTAGAAGCTCGGGGATGGAGCAAAAGAGAAATATTCAGAGAGTTAAATTCTTGAATATGTTTGAATAAAATAACACAAACATGCTATGAACTTACAGTTTGTAGAAGATAAACTGGTTTTGATCCTTTCCCTTTGAGCCAAACTTCTTGATTCCAAGTTTTAATTCCACAAATAGTACTGCTACGCTAAATAATGTTTGCCATTTGTACGATTGACATAATTTATATTTATTTAGTCATCTTTTACCTTGTCTTTTAGAAAGTATTATCTGAAACAAGAAGCCTCTTGTTGATGAAGGGATTGTTTGGGATAAATTTCTCATTACTTGGTTTTTCAGACCATTACCACCCTTCAGATATGATTTTCTTGTTAATTTTTTTTAAAAAAAATTATGGCAACCAAAATTGCTAGTGTGGTGTAGCTGCGAGGTAACTGTTGGTTAACTCTTTCAAATTGAAAAATATTTACAACAGCATAAAAAAAATAATTTCTTATATGGGCTCTACTGTTACTTTTAAAAAAGCTACAGCGGCCTCAAAGGCACCCTAAATTATTTGATCCAAGATTTTATGGCTTGTATCATCTAGAGCTTTGATTCTGGTTACCTTAATTATTTAAAAAATTTCTTTAGTTTTAAGTTGGATGTAGTTCTTTGCAGAGAACATAAAACATTTAATTACCTCAAGAATGCTCAACTCATACAACTTTTTTTTACTTTTTTATTATTTCAGCACTTTCAATGATTCAGTATGAATAATCATGTTGGAAGGAAATCTAGTGCCGAATAAAAAAAAAGAACTCATTGGAACTGATAGATTTTTTTATTTATNGTGGTGTAGCTGCGAGGTAACTGTTGGTTAACTCTTTCAAATTGAAAAATATTTACAACAGCATAAAAAAAAATAATTTCTTATATGGGCTCTACTGTTACTGTTAAAAAAGCTACAGCGGCCTCAAAGGCACCCTAAATTATTTGATCCAATATTTTATGGCTAGTATCATCTAGATCTTTGATTCTGGTTACCTTAATTATTTAAAAAAAAATTTTAGTTTTAAGTTGAATGTAGTTCTTTGCAGAGAACATAAAACATTTAATTACCACAAGAATGCTCAACTTATACAACTTTTTTTTACTTTTTTATTATTTCAGCACTTTCAATGATTCAGTATGAATAATCATGTTGGAAGGAAATCTAGTGCCGAATTAAAAAAAAAAAGAACTCATTGGAACTGATAGATTTTTTTATTTTATTTATTTTTTGGGGGAGGCTTGTGGGATTTTATTTCCAAAGTTAAAGAATAAGATGATGGAATTTTACTTATGGGCCATCTCACTTTTCAATTCTCAATCTTGTTTTCATTTTCAAATTCCCTTTAATGTCGAAAGAACTCCACTTGAAGACTAATCCCACATTCCCAAATGATTCCTAAAACCTCCGCAGCTTCTCTTGACAACAGAATATAATTCAAGTATTATTTCGTTTAGTAGCATTTTTTTTACTTAAGTATTTGAATGATCTAAAGACAAGTTGTAGGAGTTTATTTTTCATTCTCAACTTGTCTAGGAAACTTTAAAATTAGGTAGCCTCATGGTGCGTTTTCTATGCTTTTAACTTTGAACATACATGCATAAAGAAGGGTTGAACTCCACAATAGTATTTGATTAATCGTTTGTGATCAATTTAGTTTCATATTTTTCTAATTTATTCCCCCAATCATACAAAATTGATTCAAAATATTTTGGACGGACTATGTAACCAAGGGAATAAATTCAAATCAATTTTCTATCACAGTTGTTAGAAGATGGATCATTTGGATCGATTTTGTTTAGTCATGACTCATGGGACTAAATTGATGAAATATGATACTTCGAAACTAAATTTGTCATAATGAATAGTTGGGGTCTTAATTGGTATATAATCTTATAACAAGCCTTCAAAATTTAATGAGATGGATGTTGAATATAATATACAATAGATATTTATTAACTAATTGAAACAAACTAAATGCTTTTGTTTTTTCAGTTCTCGGCCTATCAAATAATTCTAACGTAAACATAACTTATAAGTTACAAGTTCATAAGAGATTTAGCATGCATCACATTGATTCATATGGAGTTTTTGCTTTTTGAATGCTAAGTATATTTCTTGCCATAGGTATTGGTTTTTCACAAGGAATCAACATGGATCGGCACAATCNAGTTAGAAAGTTTCCTGCTATGTGAGCTATTCACTGTTTTACATCATCATGAATGAGGAATTATTTTTGTGTGTAAAAAATTATATAAAATTGTTATTCATGATTATTTTATGCAAATCTTAAAAGAACGTTAACATAGGAAATCCTAGATGAATTTAAACACCAAATCTATCCACAGTTTGTTGAAGTTGGAATCTATGGTTGAACTAGCATTCAGTTGGATTTATTTTTAAATTGTTGAATGCACTCTTGCCTCATAATTACATACATGAAATTGCTTTGAAAGGATTTAATATTTAATTGAGCACATGCTTAAA
>JXCR01128321.1:113629-156595 GCA_002079205.1 Phalaenopsis hybrid cultivar | reverse complement strand
CATATTTTACCATCGGTCTATTCTTTTCTATTCCTAAAAAACACATTGTTTCTCGATCCAAACCCAACCGCCTATTCTGAGTCTCCCTTTGTAGTCTGCTTCTAAACTACTCCTTTAGAAAGAATCTTCTTTTAGATAGAATTTTCCAAATAACAATATTCAAAATAATATTAATCAAATTCAACCAGCCACTATCCATTCCCAAAATTCTATTTTCGGGAGAGGTGAGCCCAATCCATTCTCAAAATCTAATAACCATATAACCAATCCAATAATCAGGCTTAGATTTTGAGTAATCTTATTCATTATTTCAACCATATCAATTATAACAATAGTAACTAGATTTAAACAACCATTACCCACATTTAGAATTTGAACAGACAGATCGCCAAAACTAACTAGATTCATTTTTTCAATAATATCATTCAAAATAATAGTAACTGCATTCAAATAACCGTTGCACTTAAAATTCTAATCACTACATCCCAATGCCTCTAAGCAAGCTTTAAATTTGAGTGATAATATCCGTTATTTTAATATAGTGTTATTTGTAATATATTAAAATAATCTTCCTTTAATCATGGTCTGCTACACAATGGTCCTGCAAGTTATAAATAATTGAGATCTATTGNATTAATGAGAAATCCAATGAATAAAGTATCAGATCATGGCAAATAATTGTTGTTAGATAAATGCTGCCTTATTTTTTATATAAACATTTACAATTAACTTATTTAGATTGNATTAATGAGAAATCCAATGAATAAAGTATCAGATCATGGCAAATAATTGTTGTTAGATAAATGCTGCCTTATATTTTTATATAAACATTTACAATGAACTTATTTAGATTGAAGACAAATATATAATTAGTTTTGACTTATCTATAGATTTAATATAGAATGCATTGGCCAAGTCCCGGTAGACCATACAGCATTTGAAATCGAAGTGCTTTATAATCTGCAAGCAAATAACTCGTGATAAGCATGTCGAATTTATTAACATGAAGTCGCTCAACGACCCAAAAATAATATTAATGTCGGTTTTAAAAAAATTATAAATCGAACTGTTTTATATTTAAATTAAATTCAATAGTTTATTTCAGGCTATTGAAGTTGATCTCAGCTATTTTGATAATATAATTCCAATTATACCTGAGTTATCATTGTTTGATTTTAATCAATTTTGAGGATAATAAAGTTTAGTTTTAGACTCTTAAGGGCCCGTTTGGGGCAGCTTATAAGTGCGGCGGCATTTATGAAAACGTCGTCTAACAGTTTGAGTGTTTTTTAGAACGTTGTCTGCCACATTTGTGTTTTTTACACTAAACGGAAGCCAAAGGTCAACCCCCGCAGTCGACCCGCGGGCCGCGTTTTAGGATAAGCTGCTTATTNAGACTCTTAAGGGCCCGTTTGGGGCAGCTTATAAGTGCGGCGGCATTTATGAAAACGTCGTCTAACAGTTTGGTTTGAGTGTTTTTGAGAACGTTGTTTGCCACGTTTGTGTTTTTTACACTAAACGGAAGCCGAAGGTCAACCCCCGCAGTCGACCCGCGGGCCGTGTTTTAGGATAAGCTGCTTATCTTGAAACGCACAAGTTGCCCTAAACATAGCCTAAATTTCTTTGTTATGATTCTTCTTCTTCAGAATTATGAAAACTCTAACATCTTAGCAAATGAGAGAGANAACGCACAAGTTGCCCTAAACATAGCCTAAATTTCTTTGTTATGATTCTTCTTCTTCAGAATTATGAAAACTACACAGCTAACGAACTCTAACAATTTAGCAAACGAGAGAGAGAGAGAGAGAGAGAGAGAGAGAGAGAATGGTTGGCTAAATTTATTTAGTTAAGCAGGAAGAGTCAAATGAGTTATATTCCATAGTCATTTCCCTTGGATTATAATAATCCCACGATGCGTTTTCATGAAATTATCCTGTTGCTGACGCACTAGTATTTTTAATTATAATGTTATATTCAAAATGTGTAATTAATGATGAAATGATCTTGGGATAATATATTTTGNTTATAATAATCCCACGATGCGTTTTCATGAAATTATCCTGTTGCTGACGCACTAGTATTTTTAATTATAATGATGTGTAATTAATGATAAAATGATCTTGGGATAATATATTTTATTCATGGATTGATCATTTTTTTGGCCGTTATTGCTTTAATAATTGGGAAGTGTTTCATAAGGGGGGAGTTTACGGTAACAGTGAAATTTTAATGTTGACTTTACCTAGCTGTGGTGATGGAAGATTGACGCGAGAGGTTGTGTTATGGATGTCTGATGTCAGCATCATAGTGGTGGGGATGGGTTTGGCGACTTATGTAGCGATGGTCAAGCANCTAGCTGTGGTGATGGAAGATTGACGCGAGAGGTTGTGTTATGGATATCTGATGTCAGCATCATAGTGGTGGGGATGACCATGCAACAGTGGTTTGGCGACTTATGTAGCGATGGTCAAGCGACGCTAATTTGATGGTGGCGGTTGAACGTTGAGGTCCGACAGTGGTATGACTATGGCAATGGTGTCAACTAAGCGATGTGGCTAGGGGTGCAAAAGAGCTGAGTCGGCTTACGAGCCGACTTGAGCTCAACTCGATTACAAGCTCACAAGCCACCATTATTGAACCTCGAGCTCATACTCGAGTTAGGATTAAAGCTCGAGTGCTTATAATGTGGCTCACCCACTCTTGAATCTTCCCTCAAGATAAAATTAATCTATATTCTACCATCTCTGTCCTCTCTCACCTTAAAACTCTTGTTTGACTCCCTCTCGATAAAATCTTATGCTTTTTTAATCTCTATCTACTAAGATTGCTTGCTTGCTTGCAACCTTAGGTTTGCCATTTTTGTTGCGGTTCTATCTAAAATTGAGATGATGTGGAAGCTTGGTTGAACAATCAAAATACAAAATTTATGGGTGCTTTTGATTAAGAAGGACAATGTCTTGTGTGCTAGTACTTGTTTCTTTCATTTTCTTAAAATTAGAAGTTTTTTTTCTTCTTTTTATCTTCCATTTACATGGATTACTGAATCGTTACACTCATGCTTCTTCGTTATTTCTCTCGGCAAAGTGCATGGATGCACATTTCACTTGATTGTTTTTATCATATTCTATGGTTTTTTGTGATTTTCTTTCGATGAATTGCTTCATTCATTAGAGCCCAAGAGAATTTCTTTAGTATTTAGTTTGGCTTCTAGTGATTAAAGCAATTCTTTTATGTGTTTTTCTTTAGTTCTTCACTTATATCGGAGAGATTGCTGCAGAGTGCAGACATCTCTCACGAGAAAGAACAGGTGGTACTATTAGTGTATGACAAATGTCATCTAAGTGTTGCCGAGATGAGAATGATTAGGTGGATGAGTGGCTTTACACATAGAGACAGAATGCGAAATGAATATATTTGTGATAGGGTTGGTGTAGCTCCTGTGACGGACAAAATTAGAGAAAGTCGTCTTAGATGGTTTAGTCTAGGGTTGGTGTAGCTCCTGTGACAGACAAAATTAGAGAAAGTCGTCTTAGATGGTTTGGTCTTAGGGTTGGTGTAGCTCATGTGACAGACAAAATTAGAGAAAGTCGTCTTAGATGGTTTGGTCATTTTAAACGTCGACCATTAGATGATCCGATTAGGAGAGTTGTNAAGGTAGATGGCATGTAAAATTACCCAGCAGAGATGTACTAGCCAGCCAATAGGGAGATCAGGTTATAACTTGGCTAAAGGTGACAAAAAAGTGAGAGTATAAGCGCAGGAACCACATGTGTGGTAAAGGGGGCCTCCAAAATTCCTAAATAGTATCCGGATTGTACGGAGAAGTGGCTTAAACGTGCGATTGAGTCACCCCCAAAATGGATGGATATCATCATAAAAAATGGAGAAAATGTATACACAAGTATCTAATATTTTATTAACTACTTTTCATGCTTTCATATTTCCCATAGTGATAATTCAGATCATGATGAGGATGAGTTCCCTCTTATACCTGCCTTACATGGTGCTCTTCGGGCATATGATGAAGAGGATCTTTATGAAAATAAAGGCACCTTATCTCAACCTGAGTCTCAGTCTGCAGACCAAGCTAGTGACTTTCTCGATAAGTTTGATCCCTCTAGGTCCTTTATTGAGGATATACAACAGTTGAACTAAGGAGTGATATAGTACTTTTGTCTAGGATTGGACGATCCACTACTAAGGATAAGTGGAAGAACATTGTTATTCGGGATGCTGAAAACACCCCCATTCCTCTAGATCATGATAAAAGCTTAGATAGCTAGTTAGGCAAAGGTGAATTACAACGTCCTTGCTAACCTCAAGAAGATTTCAACATTATTGAGCATATATGACACACTAATGCTATTTCTTGAGCTCTACGAAACTTTGGCCAAGTCTCTTTTAAAGCTAAAAGTCTTTCGAGTTCTTTTTATTGAGGAGAAGTTGAAAAAACTACGCCAATCATGGGATGTGCTTAGCATTTCCTTCATCGATGAAAATCTTTTCTTGGGTATCTCTGACCATAACTGTCCATTTTATGAGATGACCTCAATATTTGACATTTCATTGAACTGTATAATGTTAGAACCTGGAGCGTTTATGAATATCATTAGTGTTCTCACCCTTGAGTTATTATCTTCTGATTCACTATGGCTAGGCTCTGATAGGTGATGCTAATTGGCTTTAATGAGAATAGTCAGGCCACTCTTAGTTCCATCATCCTTTCTCTTCAATTTGGGTAGTTGAAGATGAATGCCAAGTTCTAAATGATCGACATTGAGATTTCCTTTAGAGCTTTGTTGAGTCGCTTATGGATTCATTTCTATGAGATGGTGCCCACCCTCCTACAGTGTATTAAAATACACGTGGAGAAGAAGAATTCTCCATCCTTGGTGATTTTTGACCATTCTCAGTTAATGAGATCCAGATATTTTAGGATGTAAAATTTTATTTAGTTGATCTACCACGATCAGGTGTCTGAGAGCCTTGCTCATCTCCGATTCACTTCTCTCTCTCTCTTCTATGTAATGATGTGGAAGCTTGGGTTTAGAAAAAGTTTTATGCATTGCCCAACCTCACTATAAGTGAGGCCCTCCTATTAAGAGAGGGCTGTCTACTCTTTCTGTAAGGAGGATTACTATCGAGGAAGATTAGAAAGGGGAGGTTTTCCTTAATTCAGATTCATTATCATAGCTATGTTTATGATTGTCTACATTGACGATGTCCGATGAGGTGTTGACGATCCAACTCACTCCCCAACATCATCACAAGAAATTGGTGATGAGAGATGTGATGATTATTGATGCTCTAGGTACATTTTTTGTACCTCTTAGAGAGGGCAACAATAAGAGTGTTATTTTATTTTATACAGCAGGTGTGTCCCTAAGACAAAATGTACTCTCATTCAATTTTGTTAATGATAACATGAAAGATGTTTCTTGGTTTTATTATTGTTTTCCATTACTAGATAACATGTTGAGTAATGATATTTATTCTGAGAGGTGGCTGACTAACCAATACAAGGTGTGTTGCAGGATTTGACAAGGTAGGCTAACTTAAAATAAGCATGGTCTGGAATACATTTTATGGTCTAGTTTAACAAAGTAAATGTTGTCTTCCGCTTCTTGTTGGAAGATAGTTGTAGTTTATGGTAAAAACTTTGCTGAGGAAATGAAAATAGAGAAGCCTCTCTCGTGTTTGAAAATGGTATATCTTCAACAATCATTGAGCTGGTAGAGCTGAACTTGGGTACAGATAAGGATCCTCGTTTTACTTACATTAGTGGGCTATTATATGTATGGTCATAGATATTGAGGAAGTTCTTTGTGAATTTCATGGTTGTCTCGCTTGGACCTACGTTGAGATGTCCGGTTTAGATCTCACGATAGTAGTCCATAAGCTAGCTATCAATCATGTTATGACTCTAATGATGCAGTCCCCGTGTATGAAGCATCCAATTGTCGAGAATCTGGTCATCATGAGATCAAAAAGCTTAGAGGGTTCATTTGAGATGAATTTTACCCAACTTGCTTAGAAAATATTGTGTTGATTCGTAAGAAAAATGGCTAGATACGAGTTCGCATTGATTTTCGAGATTTAAACAAGGCATGCCCAAAAAATGGTTTTTTCTTCCCTATTTCCGAGCTTATGATTGATGTGGCATCTTCAAATGCTATTTTCTCGTTTATAGATGACTTATCTGGATATAAATAAATCCGGATTTCCCTAGACAATAAGAAGAGTACATCTTTTTTTCACTCCCATCAGGATATTTTGCTATAAAGTTGTGTCTTTTGGCCTTAAAAATACGGGGGCTATCTACCTTTTATTCAACTATCAACTATTCTCTAATTTGCTTCTTTCACTCTCTTTTATTAGAGATTTTTTTTCTATCTATGAATAAAAATGATCTTGTTTTCTCCTTTCTCCTCCAAGATGGGTTTCTTGTTTCTCTACCTGCAATAATGGCTGCTCTTATTTATAGATTTTGGTTTGCTCCTTCCAGGGATTTATACATAAGTCTTTAAACCAAAGAAAATGAAACAAAGTAAAAGAAAAATACTATTTTGTAGCTATGTGTGTAGCACATCATATAAGAATGTATTGGTAAGCTATTGGGCAAGACGATGGAGTCACCCCAACTTGTTGAATTAATTTGTTGAACGAATTTGTTGAATTTGACTAGGTGAATTGTTTAACAAATTGGTCGAGTCAATATTTAATGTTTCGTATAACCATATTAATTGAAATTGGAAGAACAACATTGTCGAACTATAGTTGTTGAGATGTATGTATGTGTAATAGAGTATGAATTTAACATGAAACTAGATAAAAGTTGAATTGATATTTTGTTCATGTCAAAATTAATGAGAAATCCAATGAATAAAGTATCAGATCATGGCAAATAATTGTTGTTAGATAAATGCTGCCTTATATTTTTATATAAACATTTACAATGAACTTATTTAGATTGAAGACAAATATATAATTAGTTTTGACTTATCTATAGATTTAATATAAAATGCATTGGCCAAGTCCCGGTAGACCATACAGCATTTGAAATCGAAGTGCTTTATAATCTGCAAGCAAATAACTCGTGATAAGCATGTCGAATTTATTAACATGAAGTCGCTCAACGACCCAAAAATAATATTGATGTCGGTTTTAAAAAAATTATAAATCGAACTGTTTTATATTTAAATTAAATTCAATAGTTTATTTCAGGCTATTGAAGTTGATCTCAGCTTTTTTGATAATATAATTCCAATTATACCTGAGTTATCATTGTTTGATTTTAATCAATTTTGAGGAAAATAAAGTTTAGTTTTAGACTCTTAAGGGCCCGTTTGGGGCAGCTTATAAGTGCGGCGGCATTTATGAAAACGTCGTCTAACAGTTTGAGTGTTTTTTAGAACGTTGTCTGCCACATTTGTGTTTTTTACACTAAACGGAAGCCAAAGGTCAACCCCCGCAGTCGACCCGCGGGCCGCGTTTTAGGATAAGCTGCTTATTTTGAAACGCACAAGTTGCCCTAAACATAGCCTAAATTTCTTTGTTATGATTCTTCTTCTTCAGAATTATGAAAACTCTAACATCTTAGCAAATGAGAGAGAGAGAGAGAGAGAGAGAGAGAGAGAGAGAGAGAGAATGGTTGGCTAAATTTATTTAGTTAAGCAGGAAGAGTCAAATGAGTTATATTCCATAGTCATTTCCCTTAGATTATAATAATCCCACGATGCGTTTTCATGAAATTATCCTGTTGCTGACGCACTAGTATTTTTAATTATAATGATGTGTAATTAATGATAAAATGATCTTGGGATAATATATTTTATTCATGGATTGATCATTTTTTTGGCCGTTATTGCTTTAATAATTGGGAAGTGTTTCATAAGGGGGGAGTTTACGGTAACAGTGAAATTTTAATGTTGACTTTACCTAGCTGTGGTGATGGAAGATTGACGCGAGAGGTTGTGTTATGGATATCTGATGTCAGCATCATAGTGGTGGGGATGACCATGCAACATGGGTTTGGCGACTTATGTAGCGATGGTCAAGCGACGCTAATTTGATGGTGGCGGTTGAACGTTGAGGTCCGACAGTGGTATGACTATGGCAATGGTGTCAACTAAGCGATGTGGCTAGGGGTGCAAAAGAGCCGAGTCGGCTTACGAGCCTACTTGAGCTCAACTCGATTACAAGCTCACAAGCCACGATTACTGAACCTCGAGCTCATACTCGAGTCAGGATTAAAGCTCGAGTGCTTATAATGTGGCTCACCCACTCTTGAATCTTCCGTCTAGATAAAATTAATCTATATTCTACCATCTCTGTCCTCTCTCACCTTAAAACTCTTGTTTGACTCCCTCTCGATAAAATCTTATGCTTTTTTAATCTCTATCTACTAAGATTGCTTGCTTGCTTGCAACCTTAGGTTTGCCATTTTTGTTGGGGTTCTATCTAAAATTGAGATGACGTGGAAGCTTGGTTGAACAATCAAAATACAAAATTTATGGGTGCTTTTGATTAAGAAGGACAATGCCTTGTGTGCTAGTACTTGTTTCTTTCATTTTCTTAAAATTAGAAGTTTTTTTTCTTCTTTTTATCTTCCATTTACATGGATTACTGAATCGTTACTCTCATGCTTCTTCGTTATTTCTCTCGGCGAAGTGCATGGATGCACATTTAACTTGATTGTTTTTATCATATTCTATGTTTTTTTGTGTTTTTCTTTTGATGAATTGCTTCATTCATTAGAACCCAAGAGAATTTTTTTAGTATTTAGCTTGGCTTCTAGTGATTAAAGCAATTCTTGTATGTGTTTTTCTTTAGTTCTTCACTTATATCGGAGAGATTGCTGCAGAGTGCAGATATCTCTCTCGAGAAAGAACAGGTGGTACTATTACTGTATGACAAATGTCACCTTATTGTTTTTTATTAGTTTGGTGAATATTAATTGACATAGGCGGCTTAATTTTAGTTTGCTAATATCGCATAAGTGCTTACATAATTTTATCAAAAACTTTTTTTGAATATGCGTATGCAAATATATAATAAATATGTCTATGTGGATGTATTGTGAGAGATTTACGTGCATAACACATAATTCATATGNCGCAATGGAGAAAAAGGATTCATGTGGCCGACCCCACGTAGTGGGATTAAGGCTTTGTTGTTGTTGTTGGTGAATATTAGTTGACATTGGCGGCATAATTTTAGTTTGCTAATATCGCATAGATGCTTACATAATTTTATCAAAAACTTTTTTTTGAATATGCATATGCAAATGTTTTTATAGTTGTGAGTGAAAGTTGGCGTGTCTATGTGGATGTATTGTGAGAAATTTACGTGCATAACACATAATTCATATTTATTTCACTTACAAAAAATAGAAATAATGATTTATATATATTTATTATGACATTTTAAATAATCTGTTAAGAAACATGCTTGTGTTTTTAGGCGGATATTCTATTTTACAAATGCTATAACAAATTATTTATTTCTTTGCTGACATGCATATCATATAATAATAATAATAATAATAATAATAATAATAATAATAATAATAATAATAATAATAATAATAGTTAATAATAATAATAATAATAATAATAATAATAATAATAATAATAATAATAATAATAATATATATATATGTGTGTGTGTGTGTGTGTGTTACATTAATTACAACTTCAAACATCATTAATTCTTTTGCGCTTTTTTTCTTAAATTTAGATTGATAATACCACCACTTATGTAAAATGAGATCCTGATCATTGAAACACATATTGTTAATGAAGTTGATAGTGTCAGTTTGACTGATAATATTAGTGCGGTTGAAAATGAAGTTATTCATGACAATATTGACAATGATAAGAAATATGCTAATCCTAAAAATCCATTTAAAACCCAAAAAAAGAGAATTTCTCTAGTTTGGGAGGAGAACATTTGGTTTTATTATGATTTGTTGAGGAAAATCATCCTCAGAACATAAAGATCCAGTAGGATATGATTCGGGCCCCTTTAAATTAACACATTTTAGTGAGAATTATCCTACACCCAATTAACCTACAGTAATACCCGATGCTCACGAGTATGGTTCTGGAAGTGTAAGTTGGAAGTTTTGGTGGCACAGGCGATAATGAGAAAAACGTCTTGGTATGTGGGAAGTATTGTATATCCTAACTTGATGACTACGAGAGGGTTAAGGATTGGTATTACTGTTCTCTAATGTATAGTCAAGAGTCATGGGCTGCTAAGGGCTGCTAACAGCTCCAAGCCGACTGTGTGACTGGCTCATAAACTATGCGGGAACATAAAACATAACATATTTTTTTATAAAACAAATGTTTGTCTGTTAGATGAAAAGTATAAATTAAATTTATATGTGACAAATTAAGACTTTTTTTAGTGTTACATTGTGCAAGTTCGTTGGTCAATCACATAAACATGGCTGGGAGTTACCCTCCCTTGATTGCCTTGCAGGTAGCCTTATACTCTATGTTGAATGTCACATACATAATGCTGATAGTTGCCTACGGATGTCCCTTGAGAATTTGTTAGGGCTTCAGTCCTGATTTTGAATCCACTCCACAACTTGAAATTCTTGCAGTCAACCCTAAGATTCTATATGAGCTATTTAACTTATTTCACCTGCTCTTTTTTTCCTTGAGTTTTGTTCAAACATTTGAATATTATGTTTACAATGCTAATCTTTTAGTAGTAGCATCGAAGGCGGCATGTATACACTGTCACTTTTGTTACGACATTTTTCTTTTACTATACCTTACAACATGTTTTACTTATGCATAATTTAATATACCTAAAAAGACCTCTAGGATAGTGAATGGTAGGCCACCTATTCAGGAAGAACCCTACGACAAGCCCCGAGACCCAACAATAATTCCAAGTTCAAACATAAAANGCATAATTTAATATACCTAAAAAGACCTCTAGGATAGTGAATGGTAGGCCACCTATTCAGGAAGAACCCTACTACAAGCCCTGAGACCCAACAATAATTCCAAGTTCAAACATAAACCATAAACCTGAAACCATCACAATAAAGGGTTAAAAAAAAAGCTGCAAGTGGATGGAGGAAGACTTAAGATGACAATCAAAACTCAACAGTGAAACATATCTACCTTAGTTGAACTTTCCTTAGTCTTAAATAACATAAAACCTTAGGATTTTGAGGTTGTTCATCTAACACGATATAAATCCTCGCTTTATCTTTATGTCTTTGCTCAATCATGTTGTGCAATATAAACCCTAACTTTTTTAGGATTATGAGGTTGTTCGTTCGGTACGACGTAAACTCTTCTATCTTTCTAGGTTATTTGCATAATTGTATATTGTGCAAGTGCAAGCTATAAATTTTAAATAATTGGCAGGAGTAAACATTAAATAATAATAACATTTCCAAAATATAAAGCTAAACAATAGGATAGTCTAGAAAGTCATCGAGGTTCATCTCAAGATCTGTGACGTCTGGTACTTCTCGCTCCTTTGGATTCCGAAAATAGTTTTTTCTACTTGATCCATTCCTACTAAACTTTTCTTATAAGCAATCGTGGAAACTTAACTTTGAATTCTTGAAGACGAAACCTCTGATCTTAATCGAGAGTTTTCTTAAGTTACTTCGGTCACTTGAGATGTAATTAACTATAGGGGTTTGCCCTTATAGGAAATTAGGAACCTAGGTAATGTAAACCCTATCTCATCTTTATATTAGATAGATGAATTATTGGTCATAAATTTCACAAACTAAATAGATATCATAAATTTTTTAGTTTAATTGCTTGAGCCTACCAACAAGTAATATGCTTATCTCTTGGGGTTACTTGTAGTATTGTACTCAGCTACTATATTATTGCAAGAATGAGATCCATTCGGCCTCATGTTTCAAAATTAGGATATTATCTTCAAAATATATGTATGTGCACATTTCACGAACTCCACCTAAACATACTCTGAATACTAACACATATAAACAATAAATTACAAGCATCCTAAATCTTAAATATTGAAAAAAAAATGTAAGCTAGACTTCACACAAACATGTATCAAGCAAAATTTTAGCCTGTTCTGTAAAATTTTCTCAGAAAAAAATTATAAACTTAAATCTAAAAATTTAATGGAAGAAATCTAAAAAAAAAAACCTTTGTAAAACATTTACAATGAGTTTTTGGCACAGAGAGAGAGAGATAGAGAGAGAGAAAACGAGTGAAACAAACAAACGAGGGTTTCACCTCGCTATTTCGATATAAAACAGAAAACCGATCCAAAACCGGCGAATTTGTTAGTTAATTTTTTTCTTTTACTGAGTTTCAGCCTACATTTCTGTCACAACAAGTAATTTATGAAACCAATTAAAAATCCATCAATTTTTCAGCCACAACACTCCACCTGGGACTTTAATTCCATCAACGATTGTGTGGAAATATGATGTTTATGTCAGCCAAAGATATTCTCTTCCAATTTTCAGTTGATAACTCAACTCCAAGATTTTTTGATGATAAGTCAATTCACATTTCGTCGGCTTTCAATCATAAACTATATGCTTCCGATTCAGCCGCGCGTTCAGTCGTAAATAAGCAGTGGAAAATATCAGCCTGCTCTATATTTCAACCTAATAACAAGTATTGCTCTGGCTTGCAAAGTCAAACCAGAATTAATTTCCTCTGTTTTCTAGCAAACCGAATCTCTTCCTCTTCCTTTCTGGAGAAGAAAAAATGATACTCCAAACTATGTAGTTGCTGTAATTTTCATGTTTCACATGGGCTAAAAATAGATGCATTGCATTGTGCTAAACCAACGTTGAATCATAGTTTTGAAGCTGCCTGATTGTCGCTGTCGAAGAGTAGATAGTAACAACGACATGCCCTGAAGCCTACCTGGCAAGCATGGAAAAGTTTTCTGTTCGGATTCCTGACGTAGCTCTACATGCAGACTCCAATAACATGTCGTCACATGTAAGTTATGCATCTCATGAATATGTTGGATACCTAATATTGATTAAAATAAATCTTTATGTATGTTATAAGGAAGGAAATTTCGTCTTGCAACATAGTTGAAATTATTCTATTAGTTCCAACACCAATAATGATGCTTAGCGTCATAATATTAAGACTAGATACCAGTGTCAGGCTAAAAGTCAAGCTGTTTTTTTTATAGAACCTGAAATGAACATTAACACAATTGCTTTAGATTAAAATATATATTTAAAAAAAGGGTACAAAAAGAGTTTGAAATTGGGGATTAAACATCATAATTTATTTAATTTAGCAATTAAAAATAAGACAGATAAAAATTGTCATTATGAATTGCTTAAAAAATTAAGTGACAATATTTTAAAATTAATATATTTATAAAAGTAGCTAAATATTAATATACGAGTACACAGGCTCATCACCCATATTATTTCTTCAGTTAGCTTCACACTTCAGTAGACGAACTCTTCCATTGAGTTTCATGTACGTTTTCATTTTCTGCTCATTTAAGACCTAAGCCCGAGCCAAGAAGAGGAAAAAGTATTACATCAGGATTCCGCACGTAGAGTTACGTGCGGAGTCCAATGAAATCACATAACACAATAATATAGAGAAATATTCCCCCGTGTTATTCAGTTGTTATTGTATGTTATTCATGTGTTATTGTGTTATGGGAATATTCCTGGTGTTATAATAATACAATAACACATCAATAACAATTGAATAACATACAATAACACCTGAATAACACGGGGGGAATATTCCACTGTCTTAATGGGCCGATTTTTTTTTCTTCTCTACGTGTGGCGTGATTTCATGTGTGACGTGATTTCATTGCACTCTGCATATAACTCTACGTATGGAGTCCTGATGTAATATTTTTTTCCAAGAAGGGAGTGCAAAGCAAAATGAAGGAAGAGCATTTACATGTATACCACACAATTCTTATATGTAAATTGTGAAATACACCTTTTTCAATTTTCTCATGCATAGGTTATGATACCAAAGTGTTATAACTATAAATATGAAAAATTTAATGTTCGACATGTAAATACATAAAAATTATGTGTTGTGTATGTAAATTTTCCTTTTTTTTAAACATAGTTTTGTAATTTATGATTGCAACGATTTGATTATTCCAAAAAAGAAAATTGAATTAAATTAAAACCCGAATAAAATTGTATATTTATGGACTAAATGCACATTACCTATTCTTTTTACCTTTTTATTTTGTAGGATTTTACTTGTTCTAATAGCACGATGATTTCCAAAGAAATATTAAAGCAACAATGAAAATGCCGGCCTTTTTGTATTGATTAGGTCCAGGCTCATTTAGAGAAGAAAAATTAATAAAAAAAGACTCCTGAGTTACTACATAGGGAGAAAAGTTATTACAAAATTACATGTCTTATTTTTTAGACAAGGNCCCCCCCCCTCGTTTAGAACCATCCAAGGTTCCTAAGCATTCAAGAGTTGTAATCACTCTTTCTTAGTGAAGTGTTTTTTTCTCAAATACTTCTTCATACTCTTCTTTCTAGACTGTTTTGTGCTTTCAAGTCCAGGCGTTGTGAGTGTTAGGCTGATTTAGTTCCATAGAAGAGCGTTGAAGCCATATTGGTGACTTGAGATAAGTTAGTCCGTGACAACTGGTATCAGAGCCAGGTTGGAAGGTATGACAAAGAGTATAAAAGAGCATGTCTTGGAGTCCAAAGCCACAAATATGGAACAATCACAACAAGAACGAGGTAGCGAGGAGCAATAGATTCTGCTGCATCCAAACCACATGGGAGGTCGAAGGTGCTCATACATGGCTTTTATTCACACCTTGCTCAAGTAGAGGGGGCTATGACCGATATGGAGGCCTAGATAGAGGATTTAGGCCAAAAGGTGGATGGCTTTAAGGAGGAGAACACCATCATCTGTTCCACAATCAGAGATATGATACTTCAACTAGAGAAATCCTTGAAAGACCAATTAATAAAGATGCGAGAAGATCTAATGGAGGATCTCCTCCATGTACAACTATCTTACGAAGAAGAGGTCAACAACGTACGTGACGGCTTAGAGGAGATACATGAAGACATTTTGCTATTTAAAAAAGTATTAGTAGCATCCACCAGCAATCATTCCTTCGAAGCCAAACATATCGAAGTACCAAAACCTAAAAGTTTTGGGGGAGCTAGCAACACAAAATAGATAGATAGTCCTATAGGGACTCAACCAATACCTTGGAGCGATGGGGATTATGAATGACAAGACATGAATACAATTTGCAATTCTTTATCTCTCTGACATTGTTATCACGACAGAAAATTGCTTGATTAGTGTCGTACATGTCTGATACTAATCAGCTCTTTTTTATGTTAATCTTGATTAGCATCAAATTAGCATAGAAAAAAATTGACGTTAAAAAAAGCATCATTAGTTGATTTTATGTTGACATTTGCATTGGACTTTTATTAATGTAAGAATTAGCATCAACAAAATCCGTCACTAAAAAGTTACATCGCAATTTTTAACAATGCTAGGGTAACGGTGCAATATCATCAAAATAAGCCGACACTATTTTGCTTCGGCCACTTTAGCCAAATTAGCACTGGCCATGACCAACGCTAATTAGTGCCACCCTACTTTGATGATATTGCGTCGTTTTAGCGGCTGCATGTATCATATGCTGATTGTAGGTTTTATCGTCGGAATATTTCGAAGCTAATCCAATGCAAACCTCTAAAAAACAAAAGAAAATAGCAAAACAACCAGATTTTCACACACCTGCAAATAACAACAACAAGTAACATAATAGGACAAGAAATCTCCAACATATTTACACAAAGATATCAAATTTAATTAAAACATTTATTTACACTTCAGTATTTATTGGCATATTAATAAACTCATAAAAATAGAAAATTATATTGTCTTTAACTTACATTGACACTCCAAGAGTGTTCGATAACCATTGTTGTGTTCACGTACCCTAATGTGTGAGGACATACAACTCTCCAGTGAATGGCTCTCAGTCAAGCTTTTTGGCCTGCATACATGATCAGATAAATATAATAAATATATAAATTTGTAAGCTTTTGCATTTTGAGATAATCATACCAGTCTCCAGTAGTGCTCTGTGTGAGAGATCAAACCTTTAATGTGGAGTATGACCCCTCTAGCTCACTCTGTCATTTGATTCTGTTGATTTGTTTGTCTCTTCCTTTGGCACTTCGGAGAAGCCAATGCTTGGTTCAACTTAGTCCAGACTTCCTCTTCAACCCACAAGGGCCTCTGTCCTTTCTTCCGCATTGTAATAAACATTTCCCCGAGCTTATGCTTAGCATGAATCTCAAATACCTGTTGGATCTGCTGCTAATTTTCTAGCAGCCAATAAAAAAACTTCTACAAATTAGAAATTATGTAAGTTAGATTAGTATGAAAAGGTAGGAAGTAGAATTCATTTTTAAATTAACATATTATGCTTCAAACTCCCTAAAGTACTTATCTTGAGTCACAATTGGGATCTGATTCCATGTAAGAAATGGTTGATCGTACCTACTCTGGTTGATCTCTGTGATTTGCGACATGGGTGTCCTGACAGGTAGAACCTACAATTGAAACATTAGTTAAATTATAAAATAGAATAAAATTTGAAACTAATTTATTGTAGAAAATATATTTGACTTACAAATCACCCTCTAACATGATATAGACTCTGTCGTCAGTGGTGTTAACCATATCAGACGCAGGAGTAGATGGGCTTGGCTCATCAGATGAGAAATATGAGCAGAAATATGGTGTAGGAGTGGAAGGTGGTGCCTGTAAGGGATCTGATGCAGGAGGTGGGGCAACAAAAAAGGTCGCCAAAGTGTCTGCACGACTGTCGTACATTTCAACACCAATGATGACCTTCTTTAGCCTCCGATAAGTGTTCCCCAAAGTCCCCTGAACGCAAAGTCTTTCTAAGGGTGGTGCACCTTCCATCTGTAAAAGAAAAAAAATAGAATTACTTAGTAAGATTAGTATGTAATATAAGATAGAAAAGTAAAATGAGAACAGTGTAGAATGTTGATGCGCGTCGCGCCGCTGTCGCTCTGCCTAATTCCTACTATTGTTCAGGTCATTATTACATCGTAGAGTCAACAGCTTGTCTCCCCTAGATACACATTAAATTTACCTATTTTTAATATACATTAAATGTTCATTTTATGCACATTTTTTATGATATTACACATTAAAAAAAAGTATTTTGCATGTATTTGGTTTTAGGTACAAGAAATGGATCTTTAGAGAAAATGAGGCCAAAATGAAGCAAAATGACACAACATCATATTGCATCATAGCACCAGCCTTTGGCGCCATAGCGCCAGTTGTCCGACGTGATGGGCGCCATAGCGCCCCAGAGTGGCGCCATAGCACCATAAACAGTTTCTCTAGAAGATGCAAAAAATTTGGATGAATTTTGAAGGTAGTGCTTGAAGTGACCCTTGGTTATTTTCAAAGATCTATTAAAAGGGGTAAATGGTTGAACAAAAAAGAAGACTTTTAGGAGACTTTTAAGAGAGTTAGAGAGTCTAGAGAGGGTGTGTGAATTTATATTTGAGAGAGTTTGTATAAGAGAAGAGATTCTTTGATTGTGTAAGAAGAGTGTGGAGATTGCTTGAAGAAAACTTTAGGAATTGCTAGGGGAGAAGACATAAGATAAGTGCTTTGTATTTGTCTTTAAGTTTTTGTTATTAAGACTTGTCTTTCAATACAAATCATGTGTTTTTTTTATCTCCATGAATTCTGAGTAATTTTTCTTTCTTTGTCCTTGCATATGAAAATTAATCATGTGGGATGACAATGATTTAAATATTTATTTTTATTTTAAAAATTACGATGACATTTTCACCGATTCTTCATTGACTTTGCAAATTTGTCACTTGTGAGGTTAAAATATGTTGAGAAACATAATGACCTGGGAGGACTATAATTTCACCTTTGTGAATGTCACACTCACCTTATGAGGAGGGCGACCACAATCTAAGGAGGTGCAAATATATTGGAAGATTAAGTTTGATGGGCGTAGAATTGATGTTTCTAGGGTGACAGACTAGATCTTTTTGTCAATTCGACATTGAATTTGGATCTAAGGGTCCCTAGTAGGTTCTATAAAGAGAAAACAATGGGTAATCTAGAAGTGAGAGACTAAAATCTACTCAACACTACTACACAAGCTGGAATAAACATAAGGTTAGTCAATGTTCTTTACTAGCACCGAGAGGGGGTAAATAATAGGTATGTTCCTTTTTGTCACAATACATCATTTTATATTTTTAATCATTCAAATCCTACACTGATTAAGATCTCTTTGCAAGGAGAATGGTCTTTTTCTTAATATTTGAACTCTTTTAAACTTTATTAGTATTTAAAACTTGGTTCTTACTTTCTTCTTAAATTTAGATTGCATGTAAATTTAATTTTAAACCTTTACAAATATTTCGATACCATTCTCTTATCTTTTTTATTTGCAATTTGGATAGAATTTTTTCTAAGTCATTATGAAAAAGTTACAGCTTCCCCGTGGGTTCGATATTAGGATTTTTAAAGAAAGTCCTATATTACTTGAAATGATACGTATACTTGCGTAGTACCCCTAGTGTGAAGGAAAGTAGAATTTTCATTTAATTCTAATACATCAAGATCATTTTTATACAACATGCCTAGATCCTTTTAGGTTTACCTCCACCTTTCTTAATATAAGTTAAATCTAAAACATCTACTCTTTTGATCTGATAATCAAATGGTCAATGTTTAATGTGACAAAGCCATCTAAGATGACTTTATCAAATCTTGTCCACCACTAGAGCTACACCAACACCTTCATGGATATATTCATTTTGCATTTTTTCTCTAAATCTATATCCACTCATACACCTAAGCATTCTAATCAGAACAACACTTAACTTTGTTTTAAGCTTCTTTTTTATAGGCCATTATTCTATGTCATAAAGCATCGTAGGTCTCAAAACCATCTTATAAAATTTTCTTGTAAGTTTAAGCTATACTTTTTTATCACACGAAAGTATTGATGCATTCCTCTACTTCAAACATCCATCTTGAATTTTATTAATAAAATCCCTATTTATTTTACCATCATTTTAAACAATTAACTCGATATATCTAAAAAGTTCGCTCCTTTTATAGATTGGATCACCCATTATTGCTACTCCGAGGCTATATCTACTACTGCTAAAAATATATGCATTCTATTCAATTTTAGATCTACTCAAACGAATGCCTTTAGAATAAAAAAAACAAACCTCCATAATCAAAATTTTTTTACAAAAATTAATTCCAAATAAGTGGGTAAGTTTTTTATATTTCAGTTATTAGGCTTTATATTAGTTTTTATAGTTATTAATTTTGAAATTTATATTATTTTAATTATTTATTTTACTAAAAGATAAGAATTTATACTTCAACAACACATAGTTATAAAAAAAATGTAGAAATATAATGTTTTATGAGATTTGTCTAAGATAATAAACTAGGATTTTAACTACTATCAAAGTAGGATTTTATAGTAAATAAATAACATTAAATACTACATAAGACTAAAAAAAGTATGATTTTATCTAGTAAAGTAGAATTTTCATTTAATTATAATAAATCACAATCTTTTTTTACACAACATTCTCGAATCCTTTTAGGTATACCTCCACTTTTCCTAACATATGTTAAATCTAAAACATCTACTTTCCTACTCAGATCCTCAGATGGTCGATACTGAATGTGACCGAACAATCTAAGATGGCTCTATCTAATCTTGTCAACCACTAGAGATACACTAACCCTTTCACAGATATATTCATTTTGCATTTTATCTGTAGGTGTAAAACCATTCATCCACCTAAGTATTCTCATCTCAACAACACTTAACTTTGTTTTATGCTTCTCTTTTATAGGCCAATATTCTATTCCATAAGACATTGTAGGTCTCACCACCATCCTATACAATTTTCCTTTAAGCTTAAGCAGTACTTTTATATAACACGATAATCTTGATGCATTCATCTAATTCAAACATCCAACTTGAATTCTTTTAATTATAACATCCATATCAATATCACCATCATTTTAAACAATTGACTTGAGATACCTAAAATGTTCACTCCTTTTAATGATTTGATCACCCAGTATTACAAATTTCCCTCTATATTTATTACTACTAAAAATAAATTCCTTATTTTTGGTTTTAGATCTACCCAAATGAACGTCTTTAGACTCTAAAGCAAACCTCCATAATTCAAGTTTTTTTCAAAAATTAATCCCAAATAAGTGGGTAAATTTTTGGGATTTAAATTTTCTATTGTTAAGCTAACAATGTGAGAAATTTGAGTGTTTTTATGATTTTTTTCTTGAACTATTTATAGAATTTTGAATTTTCTAATAATTAAACTAATTAAAATATATTTAAATTAATTATTAAACCATTATCTTGTCACTCGTTGCATTAACAATTGATACAATGCACATTACAAACTCCCAAGGGAGTGGCACCAGAAATTTTTGCGTGTGTGCCATGGTGCAAACTATTATTTAGAATGGCTCTATCATGGTCATTTGTTACAAACAAAGGGAATAGATTACCATAATTTTTTATCCTGCCTCTAGTAGGAGATATGAGTTATCTATGCAAATCCCCCTAATTTGCGCTATTATGTAGGAAAAACTCTAATATCCTACTACATAAGGTTCATCAGACTTTTCTACAGCTAATAACTAATATTCGGGAAGCCATTAACCTAGTTCATATTACTTAGTTTCAAAATTTAGGATGTAGTGGAGTGATCAAAGAAATTAACTCATTTGAAAATAAGTTGGATTTCCTACAACTAAAAGTCGAAAGAGATTTGCCTGAGAAATTTCTCTTTAGATTCTAAGGGTTAGGAAACATTGGAATGGGCTAGAGACCAACTCGATGGTGTAGGTTCATTGGAGTTGTCAATGAGGAGACACATAAAGCTTTATGGAAGTTGGGAAAAGCATTGGGAGTTCATATTAAGCTCGAGTTGGATTGAGATGGTAGAATTTGAGAATTCAAAAATTCTATTATCTTTTATCTATGGCAATTGTTTGAGGCCTTGGGCAGATAATCCCTCTTTTAAGAGAAGCTGAGGTAGGTAGGTTCGATCGGTTTCAAGTTACCCTTAGATGTTTCGAACATTTGAGGAAGTAAGGAAATTGGTTGAGCCATTAGCTTTTTTGGTCGAATCCAGATCCCCTTTCTACTGAGTTAGGGAATAACTCATCTTCTAGGTCAAGTTGGGCTCGATGTAGGATAGACCTATGAGACTAGGGAAGACCGATGATAGTGCAAAATTGGGTAACCACATGTTGATAGACTGAATGACATAATGAATGGGCTCAACTAGGCCAATCAAGTGGTCATAATTTGGGTTGGATGACCAAAATTAGCTTATCTGATGTGGCTTAATCCCTGAGATTTTGTAGCCTTATAATGGGGTGGCTAAACTCACAGTCTTAGAGATCATATCACCCAGTTCAATCATTAGACAACATAAGCTTTCTTGGTTTTACCTAAATAAGATTGAATTAAGATTAAGTTTTTATGAATTTCAATTCTAATTTAATTAGGATTTATTTTAGGCTAAGTTAAAATTAATTTAATTGANAAGGGTTAAAAAAAAAGCTGCAAGTGGATGGAGGAAGACTTAAGATGACAATCAAAACTCAACAGTGAAACAGATCTACCTTAGTTGAACTTTCCTTAGTCTTAAATAACATAAAACCTTAGGATTTTAAGGTCGTTCATCTAACACGATATAAATCCTCGCTTTATCTTTATGCCTTTGCACAATCATGTCGTGCAATATAAACCCTAACTTTTTTAGGATTTCGAGGTTGTTCGTTCGGTACGACGTAAACTCTTCTATCTTTCTAGGTTATTTGCATAATTGTATATTGTGCAAGTGTAAGCTATAAATTTTAAATAATTGGCAGGAGTAAACATTAAATAATAATATCATTTCCAAAATATAAAGCTAAACAATAGGATAGTCTAGAAAGTCAGCGAGGTTCACCTCAAGATCTGTGACATCCTGTACTTCTCGCTCCTTTGGATTCCGAAAATAGTTTTTTTCTACTTGATCCATTCCTACTAAACTTTTCGTATAAGCAATCGTGGAAACTTAACTTAGAATTCTTGAAGACGAAATCTCTGATCTTAATCGAGAGTTTTCTTAAGTGATTTTGGTCGCTTGAGATGTAATTAACTATAGGGGTTTGCCCTTATAGGAAAGTAGGAACCTAGGTAATGTAAACCTTATCTCATCTTTATATTAGATAGATGAATTATTGGTCATAAATTTCACAAACTAAATGGATATCCTAAGTTTCTTAGTTTAATTGCTTGAGCCTACCAACAAGTAAATATGCTTTATCTCTTGGGGTAGTGTATTACTTGTAGTATTGTACTCAGCTATCTAAATTATTGCAAGAATGAGATCCATTCGGCCTCATGTTTCAAAATTAGGATATTATCTTCAAAATATATGTATGTGCACATTTCACGAACCCCACCTAAACATACTCTGAATACTAATTATAGATAACACATATAAACAATAAATTACAAGCATCCTAAATCTTAAATATGAAAAAAATGTAAGCTAAACTTCACACAAACATGTATCAAGCAAAATTTTAGCCTGTTCTGTAAAATTTTCTCAGAAAAACTCATAAACTTAAATCTAAAAATTTAATGGAAGAAATGTTAAAAAAAAAACCTTTGTAAAACATTTACAATGAGTTTTTGGCAGAGAGAGAGAGATAGAGAGAGAGAGAACGAGTGAAACAAACAAATGAAGGTTTCGCCTCGCTGTTTCGATATAAAACAAAAAACCGATCCAAAACCGGCGAACTTGTTAGTTAATTTTTTTTCTTTTACTGAGTTTCAGCCTACATTTCTGTCACAACAAACAATTTATGAAACCAATTAAAAATCCATCAATTTTTCAGCCACAACACTCCACCTGGGACTTCAATTCCAGCAACGATTGTGTGGAAATATGATGTTTATGTCAGCCAAAGATATTCTCTTCCAATTTTCAGTTGATAATTCAACTCCAAGATTTTTTGATGATAAGTCAATTCACATTTCGTCGGCTTTCAATCATAAACTATATGCTTCCGATTCAGCCGCGCGTTCAGTCGTAAATAAGCAGTGGAAAATATCAGCCTGCTCTATATTTCAACCTAATAACAAGTATTGTTCTGGCTTGCAAAGTCAAACCAGAATTAATTCCCTCTGTTTTCTAGCAAACCGAATCTCTCCCTCTTCCTTTCTAGAGAAGAAAAAATGATGNTATCAGCCTGCTCTATATTTCAACCTAATAACAAGTATTGCTCTGGCTTGCAAAGTCAAACCAGAATTAATTTCCTCTGTTTTCTAGCAAACCGAATCTCTTCCTCTTCCTTTCTGGAGAAGAAAAAATGATACTCCAAACTATGTAGTTGCTGTAATTTTCATGTTTCACATGGGCTAAAAATAGATGCATTGCATTGTGCTAAACCAAGGTTGAATCATAGTTTTGAAGCTGCCTGATTGTCGCCGTCGAAGAGTAGATAGTAACAACGACATGCCCTGAAGCCTACCTGGCAAGCATGGAAAAGTTTTCGGTTCGGATTCCTGACGACGTAACTCTACATGCAGACTCTAATAATATGTTGTCACCTGTAAGTTATGCATCTCACGAATAAGTTGGATACCTAATATTGATTAAAATAAATCTTTGTGTATGTTATAAGGAAGGAAATTTCGTCTTGCAACATATTTGAAATTATTCTATTAGTTCCAACACCAATAATGATGCTTAGCGTCATAATATTAAGACTAGATACCAGTGTCAGGCTAAAAGTCAAGCTGTTTTTTTGACAGAACCTGAAATGAACATTAACACAATTGCTTTAGATTAAAATATATATTTAAAAAAAGGGTACAAAAAGAGTTTGAAATTGGGGATTAAACATCATAATTTATTTAATTTAGCAATTAAAAATAAGACGGCTAAAAATTGTCGTTATGAATTGCTTAGAAAATTAAGTGACAATATTTTAAAATTAATATATTTATAAAAATAGCTAAATATTAATATACGAGCACACAGGCTCATCACCCATATTATTTCTTCAGTTAGCTTTACACTTGAGCAGACGAACTCTTCCATTGAGTTTCATCTACGTTTTCATTTTCTGCTCATTTAAGACGTAAGCCCGAGCTAAGAAGAGGAAAAAATATTATATAAGGATTCCCCACATAGAGTTACGTGCGGAGTCCAATGAAGACACATAACACAATAACACAGGGGAATATTCTCTCCGTATTATTCAAGTGTTATTGTATATTATTCATGTGTTATTGTGTTCTAGGAATATTTCTGGTGTTATAATAATACAATAACACAAATACACTTGAATAACATACAATAACACATAAATAACACGGGGGAATATTCTCTTGTGTTACTGGACCGATTTTTTTTCTTCTTTACGTTTTCATTGGACTCCGCACGTAATTCTACGTGCGAGTCGTGATGTCATATTTTTTCCAAGAAGAGAGTGCAAAGCAGAATGAAGGAAGAGCATTTACATGTATACCATGCAATTCTTATATGTAAATTGTGAAATACACCTTTTTCAATTTTCTCATGCATAGGTTATGATACCAAAGTGTTATAACTATAAATATGAAAAATTTAATGTTCGACATGTAAATACATGAAAATTATGTGTTGTGTATGTAAATTTTCCTTTTTTTTAAATTTGTAATTTATGATTGCAAGGATTTGATTATTCCAAAAAAGAAAATTGAATTAAATTAAAACCCGAATAAAATTGTATATTTATGGACTAAATGCACATTACCTATTCTTTTCACCCTTTTTTTTTTGTAGGGTTTTACTTGTTCTAATAGCACGATGATTTCCAAAGAAATATTAAAGCATCAATGAAAATGCCGGCTTTTTTGTATTTATTAGGTCCAGGCTCATTTAGAGAAGAAAAATAATAAAAAAAGACTCCTGAGTTAGTTCAAAGGGAGAAAAGTTATTACAAAATTACATGTCTTATTTTTAAGACAAGTATCTGAATTAAATATCACAAAATCTTTTTGACATTTACATAATCATGAGATGTATGATTCTAGAGAAAACTAGAAGAAGGAGAGCAATCCAAGTAACTCTAGAAGACTCCAACACATTTTGGAGGANAGGATCTGAATTAAATATCACAAAATCTTTTTGACATTTACATAATCATGAGATGTATGATTCTAGAGAAAATTAGAAGAAGGAGAGCAATCCAAGTAACTCTAGAAGACGCCAACAGATTTTGGAGAATATTAGAAGGAAAAGCTCCAAGGAGAACTCAAGAATAACCTAAAAAGATCTAGGGCTATGTATGTTTATAAGAGAATGGTGCATAACTATATAAAAACTAGACTATTCTATTATAATTTAGAAAATTTCTTTAGACTTGGAGGGGACTATAAATAGGAGGAAATAAATTGTTTAAACTGTTTAAAGCTCTTGACATAAGCATCAAAGTTTGTCCATGAGGAAATAAAAAAAATTACAATTTGTGTCGGATGAACAAATCAAACACAAAATAAAAATCCTAATCTTCATCGCCAACATAAGCCTGACCCTCCTCCTTGACCGCACACATATGTTGACTGCAGTGACGATCAAGATTCTTCATCAGACGTGTCAGATTATCTGCAACAATCTAGTATCCTTCATGCACCTATCGAAGCTCTTCATTCTTCACATCACATGTCTGGAAAGCTCCTCGTGTTGAACCTGTAACGAGTTGAGTGCTCGGCCTTGAATATTATCCTGTTTGTTCCTAGGTCATACACACTCCCAATCTTCTTCCTCGTTGCCTGTGTCCACAAATCAAAATCAAATTGAGCAGTGGTGGAATGGCTACCAATGTTGTTGGTGGATGACGATGTCTGGTTAGCCATTTCCCTATGTATCTCCCAGAGCTGCTCATACTCCTCCTACAAGACAAAATTATAACATTAATTTGCACTTCAATATTTATTGGCATATTAATAAACTCATAAAAATAGAAAATTATATTATTTTTAACTTACATTGACACTCCAAGGGTGCTCGATAATCATTATTGTGTGTACGTACGTTGATGTGTGAGGACATACAACTCTGCAGTGAATGGCTCTCGGTCAAGCTCCTTGACCTGCATACATGATCACATAAATATAATAGTTAATAAATATATAAATTTGTAAGCTTTTGCATTTTGAGATAATCATACCAGTCTTCAGTAGTGCTCTATGTGGGAGATCAAACCTTTAATGTGGAGTGTGACCCCTCTAGCTCACTCTGTCATTTGATTATGCTGATTTGTTTGTCTCTTCCTTTGGTACTTCGGAGAAGCCAATGCTTGGTTCAACTCAGTCCAAACTTCCACTTCAACCCACAAGGGCCTCTTTCCCTTCTTCCGCGTTGTAATAAACATGTCCCCGAGCTTATGGTTAGCATGAATCTCAAAAACTCGTTGAATCTGCTGTTAATTTTCTAGCAACCAATAAAAAACCTCTACAACTTAGAAATTATGTAAGTTAGATTAGTACGAAAAGGTAGGAAGTATAATTCATTTTTAAATTAACATATTATGCTTCAAACTCCCTAAAGTACTTATCCTGAGTCACAATTGGGATCTGATTCCATGTAAGAAATGGTTGATCGTACCTACTCTGGTTGATCTCTGTGATTTGCGACATGGGTGTCCTGAAAGGTAGAACCTACAATTGAAACATTAGTTAAATTATTAAATAGAATAAAATTTGAAACTAATTTACTGTCGAAAATATATTTGACTTACAAATCACCCTCTAACATGATATAGACTCTGTCGTCGATGGTGTTAACCATATCAGATGCAGGAGTAGATGGGCTTGGCTCATCAGATGAGAAATATGAGCAGAAACATGGTGTAAGATTGGGAGGTGGTGCCTGTAAGGGACCTGATGCGGGAGGAGGGGCAACAAAAAAGTTCGCCAGAGTGTCTACATGACTGACGTACATTTTAGCACCAATGATGACCTTCTTTAGCCTCTGATAAGTGTACCCCAAAGTCCCCTGAATGCAAAGTCTCTCTAGTGGTGGTGCACCTTTCATCTGTAGAAGAAAAAAAAAATAGAATCACTTAGTAAGATTAGTATGTAATAAAAGAGAAAAGTAAAATGAGAACACTGTAGAATGTTGATGCTCATCACGCCGCTGATACTCTGCCTAATTCCTACTATTGTTCAAGTCATTGTTGCATTGTAGAGCCGACAGCTTGTCTCCCCTTGATACACCTTAAATTAACTTATTTTTAATATACATTTAATGTTCATTTTATGCACATTTTTTATAATATTACACATTAAAAAAAGGTATTTTGCATGTATTTGGTTTTAGGTACAAGAAATGGATCTTTAGAGAAAATGAGGGCAAAATTGAGCAAAATGACACAACATCATATTGCATCATAGCGCGAGCCTTTGGCGCCATAGCGCCCTAGAGTGGCACCATAACACCAAAAACGGTTTCTCTAGAAGATGCAAAAAATTTGGATGGATTTTGAAGGGTTGCTTGAAGTGACCCTTGGTTATTTTCAAAGATCTATTAAAAGGGGTCAATGGCTGAATGAAAAGGAAACTTTTAGGAGACTTTTAAGAGAATTAGAGAGTCTAGAGAGGGTGTGTGAATTCATATTTGAGAGATTTTGTGTAAGAGAAGAGAGTCTTTGATTGTGTAAGAAGACTGTGGAGACAGCTTGAAGAAAATTTTAGTAATTGCTTGGGGAGAAGACATAAGATAAGTACTTTGTATTTGTTTTTGAGTTTGTTGTTAAGACTTGTCTTTCAAGACAAATCATGTGTTTTTTCTCTCCATGAATTATGAGTAATTTTTCTTTCTTTGTCCTTGCATATGAAAATTAATCATGTGGGATGACAAAGATTTAAATATTTTTTTTATTTTAAAAATTGTGATGACATTTTCACAGATTCTTCATTGACTTTGCAAATTGGCCACTTGTGAGGTTAAAATATGTTAAGAAACATAATGAACTGGGAGGGCTATGATTTCACCCTTGTGAATGTCACACTTACCTTACGAGGAGAGCTACCACAATCTAAGGAGAGTGCAAATATTTTGGAACATTAAGTTTTGATGGGTGTAGAATTGATGTTTCTAGGGTGACAAACTAGATTTTTTTGTCAATTCGACCTTGAATTTGGATCTAAGGGTCTCTAGTCATATAAAGAGGGAACAATGAGTAATCTAGAAGTGAAAGACTAGAATCTACTCAACACTACTACACAAGCTAGAATAAACTTAAGGTTAGTCAATGTTCTTTGCTAACACCGAGAGGGGGTAAAGAATAGGTATGCTTCTCTTTGTCACAATACATCATTTTATATTTTTAATCATTCAAATCCTACACTGATTAAGATCTCTTTGCAAGGAGAATGGTCTTTTCTTAATATTCGAACTCTTTTAAATTTTATTAGTCTTTTAAACTTGGTTCTTACTTTCTACTTAAATTTAGATTGCATGTAAATTTAGTTTTAATCCTTTACAAATATTTCGATACCATTCTCTTATCTTTTCTATTTGCAATTTAGATAGAATTTTTTCTAAGTCATTATGAAAAAGTTACAGCTTCCTTGTGGGGGGTTCGATGTTAGGCCTTTTAAAGAAAGTTCTATATTACTTGAAATAATATGTATGCTTGCGTAGTACCCCTAGTGTGAAGGAAAGTAGAATTTTTATTTAATTCTAATACATCAAGATCATTTTTATACAACATGCCTAGATCCTTTTAGGTCTACCTCCACCTTTCTTAATATAAGTTAAATCTACAACATCTACTCTTTTATCATCAAATGGTCAATGTTTAATGTGACAAAGCCATCTAAGATGACTCTATCAAATCTTGTCCACCACTAGAGCTACACCAACACCATCACGGATATATTCATTTGGCCTTTTTTCTTTAAATTTATATCCACTCATACACCTAAGCATTCTCATCTGAACAACACTTAACTTTGTTTTAAGCTTCTTTTTTATAGGCCAATATTCTATGTCATAAAGCATCGTAGGTCTCAAAACTATCTTATAAAATTTTATTTTAAGTTTAAGCTATACTTTTTTATCACACGAAAATATTGATGGATTCCCCTACTTCAAACATCCATCTTGAATTTTATTAATAACATCCCTATTTATATTACCATCATTTTAAAAAATTAACTCGAGATATCTAAAAAGTTTGCTCCTTTTATAGATTGGATCACCCATTATTGCAACTCTGACGCTATATCTACTACTGCTAAAAATATATTCCTTCCATTCAGTTTTAGATCTACTCAAACGAGTGCCTTTAGAATAAAAAAAAAAACAAACCTCCATAGTTAAAGTTTTTTACAAAAATTAATCTCAAATAAGTGAGTAAATTTTTTATATTTACGTTATTAGGCTTTATATTAGTTTTTATAGTTATTAATTTTGAAATTTATATTATTTCAATTATTTATTTTACCAAAAGGTAAGAATTTATACTCCAACAACACATAGTTATAAAAAAAATCTAGAAATATAATGTTTTATGTGATTTGTCTAAGATAATAAACATGGACTTTAACTACTATCAAAGTAGGATCTCATAATAAATAAATAACATTAAATAATACATAAGACTAAAAAAAGTATGATTTTATCTAGTAAAGTGGAATTTTCATTTAATTATAATAAATCACAATCTTTTTTTACACAACATTCTCGAATCCTTTTAGGTATACCTCCACTTTTCCTAACATATGTTAAATCTAAAACATCTACTTTCCTACTCAGATCCTCAGATGGTCGATATTGAATGTGTAAGATGACTCTATCTAATCTTGTCAACCACTAGAGATACACTAACCCTTTCACAGATATATTCATTTTGCATTTTATCTCTAGGCAAAAACCATTCATCCACCTAAGCATTCTCATCTCAACAATACTTAACTTTGTTTTATGCTTCTCTTTTATAGGCCAATATTCTATTCCACAAGGCATTGTAGGTCTCACCACCATCCTATAAAATTTTCCTTTAAGCTTAAGCAATACTTTTATATAACACGATAATCTTGATGCATTCATCTACTTCAAACATCCAACTTGAATTCTTTTAATTATAACATCCATATCAATGTCACCAATAATTTAAAATGGTTGACTTGAGATATCTAAAATGTTCACTCCTTTTAATGATTTGATCACCCGTTATTACAAATTTTCCTAGATATTTATTACTACTAAAAATAAATTCCTTATTTTTGGCTTTAGATCTACTCAAATGAATGCCTTTAGACTCTAAAGCAAACCTCCCTAATTCAAGTTTTTTTTCAAAAATTAATCTTAAATAAGTGGGTAAATTTTTTAGATTTTAATTTTCTATTGTTAAGCTAACAATATGAGAAATTTGAGTGTTTCTATGATTTTTTTCTTGAATTATTTATAGAATTTTGAATTTTTAAATAATTAAACTAATTAAAATATATTTAAATTAATTATTAAACCATTATCACTCGTTGCATTAGCAATTGATACAATGCACATTACAAACTCCCAAGAGAGTGGCACCAGTAATTTTTGTGTGTGTCTCATGGGGCAAACTATTATTTAGAATGGATCTATCACGGTCATTTGTTACAAACAAAGGGAATAGATGACCATAATTTTGTATTCTATCTCTAGTAGGAGATATGAGTTATCTATGCAAATCCTCCTAATTTGAGCTATTCTGCAGGAAAAACTCTAATATCCTACCACATAAGGTTCATCAGACTTTCCGACAGCTAATAACCAAGATTTGGGAAGCCATTAACCTAGTTCATATTACTTAGTTTCAAAGTTTAGGATGTAGTGGAGTGATCAAAGAAATTAACTCATTTGAGAATAAGTTGGATTTCCTTCAACTAAAAGTTGAAAGAGATTTGCATGGAAAATTTCTCTTTAGATTCTAAGGGTTGGAAACATTGGAATGGGCTAGAGACCAACTCCATGGTGCAGGTTCATTGGAGTTGTCAATGAGGAGACACATAAAGCTTTATGGAAGTTTGGGAAAGCATTGGGAGTTCATATTAAGCTCGAGTTGGATTGAGATGGTAGAATTTAAGAATTTAAATTTCCAATCACGATAATAAAATTCTATTATTTTTTATCTATGGCAATTGTTTGAGGCCTTGGGCAGATAATCCCTCTTTTAAGGGAAGCTGAGGTAGGTGGGTTCGCTCAATTTGAAGTTACCCTTAGATGTTTCGAACAGTTGAGGAAGCAAGGAAATTGGTTGAGCAATTAGTTTTTCTGGTCAAACCTAGATCCCCTTTCTTCTGAGTTAGGGGATAACTCATCTTCTAAGTCAAGTTGGGCTTGATATAAGGTAGACCTATAAGACTAGGGAAGACCGATGATAGTGCAAAATTGGGCAACCACATGTTGATAGATTGAATGACATAATGAATGGGCTCAACTAGGCCAATCAAGTGGTCATAATTTGGTTTGGATGGTCAAAATTAGCTTATCTGATGTGACTTAGTCCCTGAGATTTTTTAGCCTTATAATGGGGTGGCTAAACTCACAATCTTAGAGATCATGCCACCCAATTCAATCATTAGACAACATAAGTTTTCTTGGTTTTACTTAAATAAGATTGAATTAAGATTAAGGTTTTATTAATTTTAATTCTATTTTAATTAGGATTTAGTTTAGGCTAAGTTAAAATTAACTAGGTTCATGTAAATTTAATTGATTTCATTAAGAACTAGCATTTAGAGAAAAAAAATTAGACTTATGTTTTAGATTTCAATTTAGCTTAGGTGATATTTGATTTTAGATTTAGTATTAAATTAAGTTTGATTAATGCTTAGGTTAAATAATTTTAGCCCTATGTTCTATTTAGTTTTGTTTAATTCAAGTTATAATTGCTTATGCTTGATCTAAGTGATGTTATTATTTTAACTATACTTAAATGCGAATTAAATTGTAAGTTTAATTCAATTAATTATGTTTAAAATTTTAAAGTAAGTTAGGTGTAAATTAAATTATACTTTAACTTAAAGTCAATTATATAGTTAATGTTATTTTAAGTTAAGGTAAGCCAATCAAGCCAACCATGATTGAGCTAAGTCAGGCTCATCCCTAGCCTAGGTTCCCCAAGTCCCAAAACATGCATGTGTTAGACTCCTAACCGTAGAAAGTGAGCTAGGGTATAGTGCACTTTACTTAGGAATGCAAGGCAGGGACAAGCCACCCAAACCGAGATCAATGAGCGACCAATTGATACTAGAGACGATACCAAGGCCTAAAGGGGAGATTGGCCAAGTAATGGTTGATCGAAATTAAGGTCAACACCCTTACAGAAGATGTCTAATTAAAGAAGTCTTTATTTTTAGTGGGTACAACTAGGGAACTACTAATTTAGCTAACGAAATATGTAATGAAATAAGTGGGTATTAAAGAGTAAAAGGTAGACACTTTTGGCATTGGAGAATTCTAGTTAGCGACTTCTACATCCTATTATAATATGTTTAATGTGTACTTCTTCCTTTCTTTTATTTGTTGTGGTTGTGTAAGAAGAATCTTTGTAGTAAAAGTATGAATTCTCTTACACTCTTCGATTTTTTTGGGCGACTTCATTAACCTTTTAAAAACTATTTGAATTTATCTACTAGTTTAAAGTTTTTTGATTTCTTTGAAATTGAAATAGTGAAACTCAAACTTACTTTTATAGCACTAACATGATTTTTGGCGAGTTCACATAAACTAACAAAAGTATTTAGATACTACAATTAGAGGGCGTGTCTCATAGGTTCTTCTCTTAGACTGTAAGGTAGTGTAGCTTGAAGTAAGATTGGTTTTATATCACCTATATCTATCATCTACTTTGAGAACCATATAATGAAGTTTCTTGATAACTCACTTGAATCTTCATTTATCTTTAACAAGCCTCACAAATTTTTAATGTTTGTTAAGCACTAGAGTCATATATTTGTTTTTAAACTCAGCAAGTAAGTAATTGTTTTCATAGATAAGAATAAGAATCACATGAACAAAAAATTCTTGAATGTAGTGAGAAAATAATCAGCATTTCAACGCAACACTAATACTAAAGAAAAATAAGGCAATTTCATAATAGGAGATGTAGTAAGCCATGTTATTCTCTCCAAATAAAATTATAGTTGGGGGATATTAAAGTTTGTGGAATACTTTTTCTCTAGATTCTTTAAAAGATATTATTCAACTATGGAATTCTTTTTCAACTCACCTTTTTCTTTACAGGGCATGACAGATAAATTTACAACACTAGTTGAGTAATTAGTTTCATCATTAGCTAAGATGGATGATAATGCTCTTGCACTTGAAAATGCTTTGCATTTAATAGTTTGAGGATTCTTCTAACATTTACAACATGGGTGTAGTAATGTAAATCTACTCTAATCTTCTTTGAATCATCCTAGTAAGTATTTTCTCTACTACTATGAGTGGATATTTAGTTACATAGTCTTGGATCCCCAATTTGACTGAAGTTTTTCATTCATGCTTTTTTGTTGCTCTAAGTTAACCTCTAATTGTCCTTCGTATATATCCACACTCATCATATCTCTTAAAATTTTGAATTCAAAATGGGTAGACTAAATTAGAATCTTATTTGAACATAAGAGNTTTAATTGATTTCATTAAGAACTAGCATTTAGAAAAAAAATTAGACTTATGTTTTAGATTCCAATTTAGCTTAGGTGATATTTGATTTTAGATTTAGTATTAAATTAAGTTTGATTAATGCTTAAGTTAAATAATTTTAGTCCTATGTTCTATTTAGTTTTGTTTAGTTCAAGTTATAATTGCTTATGCTTGATCTAAGTGATGTTATTATTTTAACTATACTTAAATCCGACTTAAATTGTAAGTTTAATTCGATTAATTATGTTTAAAATTTTAAAGTAAGTTAGGTGTAAATTAAATTATACTTTAACTTAAAGTTAATTGTATAGTTAATGTTATTTTAAGTTAAGGTAAGCCAACCAAGCCACCCATGATTGAGCTAAGTCAGGCTCATCCCTAGCCTAGGTTCCCCAAGTCTCAAAATATGCTTGTGTTAGACTCCTAACGCTAGGGTATAGTGCACTTTACTTGGGAATGCAGGGCAAGGACAAGCCGCTCAAACCGAGATCAACGAGTGACCAATGGATACTACAGAGGATACCAAGGCCTAGAGGGGAGATTGGCCAAGTGGTATATCAGAAAAGGTTGATCGAAATTAAGGTCAACACCCTTACAGTAGATGTCTAATTAAAGAAGTCTTTATTTTTAGTGGCTAAGGTACCACTAATTTAGCTAACGAAATATGTAATGACATAAGTGGGTATTAAAGAGTAAGAGGTAGACACTTTTGGCATTGGAGAATTCTAGTTAGCGTCTTCTACATCCTATTATAATATGTTAATGTGTACTTCTTCCTTTCTTTTTTTTTTGTTGTGGTTGTGTAAGAAGAATCTTTGTAGTAAAAGTATGAATTCTTTTACACTCTTTGATTTTTTTTGGGCGACTTCATTAACCTTTGAAAAATTATTTGAATTTATCTACTAGTTTAAAGTTTTTTGATTTCTTTGAAATTGAAATAGTAAAACTCAAACTTATTTTTTTAGCACTAACATGATTTTTGGCGAGTTCACATAAACTAACAAAAGTATTTAGATACTACAATTAGAGGGCGTGTTTCATAGGTTCGTCTCTTAGACTTTAAGGTAGTGTAGCTTGAAGTAAGATCGGTTCTATATCACCTATATCTATGATCTGCTTTGAGAACCATATAATGAAGTTTCTTGATAACTCACTTAAATCTTCGTTTATCTTTAACAAGTCTGACAAATTTTTAATGTTTGTTAAGCACTAGAGTCATATATTTCCTTTTAAACTCAACAAGTAAGTAATTGTTTTCATAGATAAGAATAAGAATCACATGAACAAAAAATTCTAAAATGTAGTGAGAAAATAATCAGCATTTCAATGCAACACCAATACTAAGGAAAAATAAGGCAATTTCATAATACGTGATGCAGTAAGCCATATGATTCTTTCCAAATAAAATTATAGTTGGGGATATTAAACTTTGTGGAATACTTTTTCTCTAGATTCTTTAAAAGATATTATTCAACTATGGAATTCTCTTTCAACTCACCTTTTTCTTTACGGGGCATGGCAGATAAGTTTACAACACTATTTGGGTAATTAGTCTCATCATTAGCTAAGATGGATGATAATGCTCTTGCACTTGAATATGTTTTGCATTTAATAGTCTGAGGATTCTTCTGACATTTACAACATGGGTGTAGTAATGTAAATCTACTCTAAACTTCTCTGAATCATCCTAGTAAGTATTTTCTCTACTATTATGAGTGGATATTTAGTTACATAGTCTTGGATCCCCAATTTGACTGAAGTTTTTCATTCATGCTTTTTTGTTGCTCTAAGTTAACCTCTTATTGTCCTTGGTATATATCCACACTCATCATATCTTTTAAAATTTTGAATTCAAAATGGGTACACTAAATTAGAATTTTATTTGAACATAAGATAAAAATATAAGCAAGAGTGAAAGAAAAGAAAGTTTAGACTGAGATACATTATAAATTACAGTATGATATAATTTTGTATAAGAGAATTTTCAACTTGTAATTTCTAATTTTCACCAATTTAGAGATTTGAATCACGGTTGGACACAACAAAGAAAAAAAAATTACTTATTTTTATATAATAAAATAGAAATTCTATAGAATGGCCTATTAGACATGTTTATATTAAAAATATAAATTAAACAACCTTATTATATCCTTTATGAAGACTAATCAATGGCTTCGGGCTCCTAATCAAGCAAATGAAGTAAAAAAAGAAAAAAAAAAAGGAGAGTTTAATTTCATCTCCTTTTGACAGATGGTTGGCTTCTCTTAGGAAATGTCTTATTCCAAATCCTATCTCTTCAAGTCAGCATTTGGATGCATTGTTCAAAACTTCAAAGAACATTTACTCCATGTGCCCATAAAGATGATCTAGAAATAAATTAATTTCCCCTCCACGTGTTCTACATTCAGCCAAATTTGCGTTTCTACTGACTAAAAAGTAAGATATTGAAGGAGATAGATGCATGCAGGGAAGTCGTGGCATTCTTCTTGTCCATGTCTTCCTGAAAGAGACATTCTTTGTGGATAATATCCATAATTTCGGCTGCTGGATGCTCTGCCGACCTCTTTGTAGCTACTCAACTTGGAGCAACTATTATATCTAGATAACGTAATTTGTGTTCAGAGTTTAATAGTAGGGCGTCACGTGTGAAGTAAGTCCACTGCATTGTACTGAGATTGGTCAGCGTTAAAATTCATGGAATCTATATCTAATATTTTTTTCTCAACTTGATATGTTCGAAAGAAGATCGAAAATTTATATTGGCAGCACAAAGTTCTTATGTATTTACATATCTCACACCNTACATTATAAATTACAGTATGATATAATTTTGTATAAGAGAATTTTCAACTTGTAATTTCTAATTTTCACCATTTTAGAGATTTGAATCACGGTTGGACACTACAAAGAAAAGAAATTACTTATTTTTATATAATAAAATAGAAACTCTATAGAATGGCCTATCAGACGTGTTTATATTAAAAATATAAAGTAAACAACCTTATTATATCCTTTATGAAGACTAATTAATGGCTTCGGGCTCCTAATCAAGCAAATGAAGTAAAAAAAGAGAGAAAAAAAAAGGAGAGTTTAATTTCATCTCCTTTCGACAGATGGTTGGCTTCTCTTAGGAAATGTCTTATTCCAAATCCTATCTCTTCAAGTCAGCATTTGGATGCATTGTTCAAAACTTCAAAGAACATTTACTCCATGTGCCCATAAAGATGATCTAGAAATAAATTAATTTCCCCTCCACGTGTTCTACATTCAGCCAAATTTGCGTTTCTACTGACTAAAAAGTAAGATATTGAAGGAGATAGATGCATGCAGGGAAGTCGTGGCATTCTTCTTGTCCATGTCTTCCTGAAAGAGACTTTCTTTGTGGATGATATCCATAATTTCGGCTGCTGGATGCTCTGCCGACCTCTTTGCAGCTACTCAACTAGGAGCGACTATTATATCTAGATAACGTAATTTGTGTTCAGAGTTCAATAGTGGGGCGTTACGTGTGAAGTAAGTCTACTGCATTGTACTGAGATTGATCAACGTTAAAATTTAAAGAATCTATATCTATATTTTTTTTCTCAACTTGATATGTTCGAAAGAAGATCGAAAATTTATATTGGCAGCACATAGTTCTTATGTATTTACATATCTCACACCTAAACTTTCATACTTTCATCTACATATATATATATAGTACTTAAATGTTTTAAACCATGCATGAAGGAGGTGTATTTCACTCTTCAAAATGAAAACAGCCCATGAAGATTTAGAGCCTTTATTAACTTAGGAATATTAATTTTCTATTGAATATATAGTTAACCACACAATTCTGATGTAATTCATATTTATATGGTCTCATTTTTTTATGAACTCAAGTCTCAATTAGGAGTTTCGATGCAAAGCTGCATGAGGACTCCCATCTACGGTCTGACTTTAATGAATACAAAAAATTAAATAGTTCAACATATGATGGGGCCGGACCGTACATGTGGTGCATTGTGATTGGAGTCCTGATACAGTTTTGCAACAGGACTCCTGATGTAATATTTTTTTCTCCAATAGGCAAGAAAAGATTTGGAAAGATGACTTGCTCTGGCGAAATGGCACAATGAAAAAGCACTGATTTTCATCCGGAGTTGCAACGAGAAGAGGCATTTCTTATGGACCACGACTCATAAAGTACTCTCGCAAATGCACCTTAAGCAAATGCTAATAGTGTAATTAAGTTTTTATTAGTGAATTCAAAGAAATGTTTTATCTAAAATTTATTCAATTTTGATCACTCATGCTTAGCAAATTTACATATGATCCTAATTTTTCTATAAATTAACTTAAATTCCTTTAGGCTTTAAGAGCTTCGGTTATAAAGCTTTTTATAATGGTGATCACTGGAAATCAAGATGTGCATGGTGTTCTCATTTTAAAAAGATGATGCAATAGCTTTGTTTCTCAGTTTGTGAGTGAAGAAGGCCACATTGTAGTGGAATCCAAGTCTAGTAGAGAATTATGATGAATGTTGATCAGCAGAGTATTACACCACAAAAATTCTCTTTTTTCAGTAACTTTATAATTAAATTATTTCTTATACATTTTCCTATTTATTTTGTACTCTTTCATATTTGTATGGTTATTCATGTACTAAGTGATTAAACGTATCTTATGTTCTTGATATGTCCAAATGTTTATCTTAATCAAGCAGGAATCTTAGTGTACATTAGAAGTGAGATCTAAGAATATTTATTTACCTACATTCAAATTCAAATGAAGTGTCTTCCTAAGACGAACTAGATGACATCAAACATGGTCTGATCTAAGTTCAAGGGAGCACATATAATATATATAAAGCATAATAAGAATCTTTGAGATATAATGATCTCTAAATCTTATAAATTTATAGTCAAATCTAATCTCTCAATGAGAAGAATCTAACGAGCTCAAGATCACTTACAAATGACCTCATTAACAAACTTAAATACTTATTAAATATCAACTGATCAAAGTGATCAGCCGACCGACATCGAGCCAACATTGTCATGTAGGACCACTAACGTCAGGCAGCATTTAACGGATCACCATCACCCGTCCAACGCATAGCCACCGCCATTGTGTCAGACCACTGACTTTGGGTTGCAACCACCATCATCTGGCATCCACCGCCACCAGACCACTGATGCACGACCAACCGAGAGCGAACACCTACATCATCATCATGTCACTTTCATCATCGTTCGGATCACCATCATTGGACTACAGCTACCAAAGGACCATTGTCATTTGACCTGTATCAAGTTAGCAACATTGTGCCAACACTTGATGTGAGGCAACCGTTACCATGCCACACACTACAAGAAAAATATTTATAATCGATGGAATAACTGGTGACTTTCTTTGCATCGAAATTATTTTGCTAATTTCTGACAACATACACAGGCATATTAGCTGGATAATTTGCAATGGCATAATTGCAATGATTAGTCGTTTTTATACAATAATAACATTCTGACGAATTTTATAGAGTTATAAACATTATATACCGCCAGTTCTACATTAAATGTTAACTGACAGATTTAGTTAGTTGATTTTTTAATGAGACCACTATTTGGCAGGGTTGAAACCAATGATTTTAATTAATAAACGACGGCTTTTGCAGTCAGTTTTGACATTATAAACTGACGGTGATTAAGTCGTTTATAACCTATTTATCATGCCCCTCCCAAAACCCTCATCTCTTTCTCTTATTCCCCATCCCGCTTGCGGTTTCGCCCAAATCTTCCTTCTTCCTCCCTTCGCAAAACCATTGCATTTCCCTCACCCTCTCTCAGTTTCGTCCAAGACCATCGCCTTCATAACCGAACCCTCTTCATACAGTCACTTTTTGAGCTATTAATGGATACACAACAACGAGATCACAACTTGCAGAGACATGAAAATCCTATTTTTCTCCTCCTTCTACTCGGCTCCTACCCAAAACCATTGAGTATGGTAACTTCACGTCTTCTTTTTTGCATGAAGCATCTGTTCCGAGTTAGCTAAATCGACAATTCACATAAATCCGGGATTACAGGTGTGTTAATATAAATATCAATGAGGGAATTTATTTTTTTATGCTACAGATTTCCGATGGCTTATCGTCGGTGCTACGACAATTATTTATATATTAGTAGCCATAATCGACAACTAGTCGATTGTTGTTTAGTCGGTTAATAAGGCGATGCATCAACGACACTAGACTGACAAAACACATGCTTCATTAAAACAACAGTCATAACACTTTTACAACTGTGTAACGGTTGCTAATTGCCGACAGTGATGTGGTCGGTTTTCAAAACCGACACATAATCGACACCGAACTGACAAAATACTAGTTGAAAAAAATGACAACCATGACACTTTTTTGATGTTTCAGCGGTTGCTAAATGCTGACGAAAGTATCGTTGGTTAAATAAGTTGATGAAAACTGATGCTTTGACCGTGCTTTATGAATTACTCAAAAAACGATGTTGAAATGTTTTCAGTCATACGTTTGTAATTTGATTGTGTTGGAATATCAGCCAGTTTAAAAAATAACCAACAAAAGCTTTAGTTACAACATTAAAACAATCGATTTGAGGTCAGAAATATACAACCACCGGATTTACTATAAATAATCGATGAAATTAGGCCTTCAGAAATAAGGAGCGTTGTTGTAGTGAGATCATTGTTGTTAGACTGTCGTCACTAGGCCGCCATGATCAAGCCACCATCATCATGTAGGACCACCGTCATCGAGCTGCCTTTGATACTGAATAAGTAGCACCCAACCATTATGTTGGACCACCATCTCCATGGTGAAGCACCATTTTTTAGGTTACCACCACCATAAGAGCACTGTCACTTCAAAGATGCCTAACCACCATAGTTGTTTCCCAACCACCACTATTGTTGCCATCGGTAGACCCATCATTGGTCGACCACCATCATCATAAGACCAAGGGTCATGATCAACTCTAAACCCAATCTGTCTGATGTGGTTAGTCAACGCCTCTTTGAAGAGAATGCAAGTGCTTCATTGTAAGATTACAACTCTTAATCGCCTTACAACCTAGCCAGTTCGATAAGGAAACACCTCCTTGAAGGGAATACATGAGTCTCGTTGTCGGACTATGAGCCTTTGTCACATCCAAACCCAATTTGTTCTGTGAAGGAAGACTATATATGCACACATGCATGTGCATAGGGATGGACTCTAAATATGTATGAGGTGTGGATATTCTATCTTTTTTGGGATTTTTCTAATTTTCTTAATATTTTTTTCTTTTATTATATTATTTTTAAATGGAAAGGACTAATTTGACCAATGTCAAACCACCCTTATTGTGCTAAATTGCTATCATAAGGCCGAACTACTGTTAGTTGGCTATTGCTACTACTGTCAAGCTGCCATGGGCAAGCCACCATCGCCAAGCTAGACCACCATAGTTGGACTATCACTGTCCACTTACACTTGATTGACATCATGCCACTATCAATTCAACCTGCAATCATTGACATGTTGGACCAATGCTGTCATGCTACCACCACTATTAGACCGCCGTCATCTTACTAATGTTGAGCCACCGCTACTACCATTAAACCACTATCGTTAGAACACCTTTAGGCCATAAACACTAAAACAATATCATTATCATCAAATCATCATCCCTTGACTACCGCTATGCTATATTATTGATGCACAATAGTTGTCACTGCTGTGGTACATTGTCTCCATCATCATATCTTCATCCCATAGCCATCACTAAGCCAAGTCATCATCTCCCAGGTGCCGCTACGAGGGCTCGTCATGGTCAAATTTTTGCTATAGTTATGGTACACCACCATCATCATTAAATCATTATCTCTCAACCATTATATTTGATTATGGATGACTCAATATCATCACTGTCATGATACATCATTGCAATCACTGAATCATCATCTTCCAGCTATCATCATCTCTCGGTCGTCTCTATGTTAGGTCTCCTTTGTTCAGTCGTCACCTCTATTGTGGTGCACCATCACTATTGCCAGATCATACACTTTCGACCATCACCACTAACGTCACAGTACAACCATTGTTAAATTATTATCATTCAATCATCATCCTTTAGTTATTACTACTAATATTAATTGATCTTTGTTTCCTTGTAGAAACTACCATGACTGACAATGACTCCACATCACCATCACACCACCCAAACTTACTTTGTATTTTATACCACACCAATGCTACATATGACAAAAAATACCACTATTTTAACCTTTTTTGATTAAAAGAAAAAGAGAATTCATGAAATTAAATTCATGTAGATGTAACATAAACGATTTGTAACATTTGTTCATAATCAAACTCCAACGAATAAATAAACTTCAGTTTATTCATAACCAAACCATTAAGCCGAATTAAATTTTAGTACTGTCTATTCAATTTTATCAAAATTTTTATTGGTTCGGTTTTTCAGATTTTGAATTTTGGTTATAATCAGTATGACTAATTTGCAGACTAATTCATCTTAACCAACGAATTGCTCACCCCTAACTCCAAAAATTTTCTTAGCCTAAATTAGATTTAAACACTAAATTTAATAAACTTGATTAAATTACACTCTTCATATGAATTCTCCACATCTTATTTATTGCAAATTGATTAGTGATATTAGGTAATTATGAAATTGATCCATAGCTCATAATGAATTAAACTTTTCCTGTCCAAGTGAGCCAATTTAACTTCTTTTGTTTGTTTCGGTAAGTCCAACCCTTTTGGTTAGTCCCGCGTTACCTAGTACATTTCACATGACCAAATGGATTGATTAACTTTGCCAAAATGTGTAAATTTACCTAAATTGATCTAAATCGACCAATTTAGATTTCTAGAAGCCAATTCCATTTCCCTTTCTAATTAGCTAAGCACATTAGTTTAATTAACTGTCTGAGGATCATTCTTAACATAAACTATTTGTTTACCCAATAATTAAGTCTTAAAGCTTGGATTAAGTAGGATTAAGGAGTTTAAATCATTTCTAGGAGATTAAGAAAATCCAACTTTAAGGACTGTATCAGTTAAAATTTACTTATATTTGGTCATAGTCATTCACATCACTAAGCTCATATTGCTCATCTATTAACTTAATTGAACAAACCACAAT
>JXCR01128321.1:76465-106402 GCA_002079205.1 Phalaenopsis hybrid cultivar | reverse complement strand
CATAATATAAACCCTATTTAATTCCTTATATTAAATAGGGGAATTTGTCGGCCAATACATTGGTTTCGCAGACCAAACGGATGTCATAACTTTCTTTAGTTTATTTGATCAAGTCTTACCCTCAACTCTTGTGTTCATCCTTCGGGATAGATACAGGATTTGAGGTAAAGTGCTAGGGTCAGTTTGACTTCATCTTTTTCAAAACTAAAATTTTTTTTTACGTCATTCCGAAGCGGGCAACGGGATTTCAATTCTGATGACCAACAGCTTCTTACGGGCAAACCCCACACCAAAAATAATGTCGACGTATATATATAATATTCAATAATGTTAAAGTCGAATTTGTCAACGCAAGTATACGTATCGCTAAAGTAATATAGGGCTCTAATGGAGTCCTAGATATCGATCCCATAGGGAGAAATAAAATACTACGTACTAAGATTTAATAAAGAGTAATACTTCAACTACAACAACGTTCAAGTTACTTATCTGTCACTAATAGGCAATTGAAATAAGTAGATAATTTGGATAATAACTAATTATAGAAAATAACGTTTAGTTGTGGTATTCAATATATAAGAAAGCATCCTTCTCCTTGCCAAGAAATTATAGTGAATGGATAAAATGAATTAGTTCAAATTATATTGTGCCAAATAGGAGCATACCTATTCTTTATCCTTTGGTCCAGACATGNAAAGTGAATTATTGTCCTTCCTGACATCTTGTAAACCCTAGAAATAGTTAATAACTTCATGACTTGTAATGTTGCAAATGACTTCAACAATTTTTATTATGAAAGAATTTTGGAGCATCTAGTCACAATTCAAAGGCAAATCTAAAGCACCGAGCTCAATGTCTCATTTAAATTTTCTTGACACCACCAACATGATTGGCTCATCCCAAACAAATTCGTCTTAGACTCATACTCCTCTTGGCATGTTAATGTTATTTCATCATCTTTCATTGGCAAAAATTCAATGATTCGTTCTGATCAATCATCACATAGAATTATACATACTATTTGAGTATTATATATTTCACCATCAAAGACTACACACATTAATAGAATTTCGGGTATTAATAAAACATAAACATATATGACTAAATAATAATTCAAGCTATTTCTTAAATTACAAAATTAACTATAACACTAGCCATTGCAATATCTCCATTGGATCTCTTCCTTGACACCTTCCCCTAGTGTAGGGCATGAATCTTACCGTTGGATTTGCATGTTAGCACATGAACCTAAGTTGTTCAACTAACTTCTTAAACTTGTCATTAGAAAGTTCTTATGACACATACAATATTATAACAACATATATTTTTTCCTGTTTTTTTTTTCGCCGCATCACTNGATTGGCATGTTAGCACATGAACCTAAGTTGTTCAACTAACTTCTTAAACTTGTCATTAGAAAGTTCTTATGGCACATACAATATTATAACAACAGATATTTTTTCCTGTTTTTTTTTTTCGCCGCATCATCATCGTAGACGTCGTACATGCGTATTACACTTAATATTTTTCTCTTCGACCGGCCCACAATTTACTTCAATATCTATGCTTAATAAATTTCAAGCCATCCCCAAAAAAATGATTATTCATAACTTCATATGGATCTTGTGTTTTGAAAACCCACTGTAATTTGTAATTTAAAAGAAGAATACAAGCATAAATTTGTCTTTTTTCCCCCTGTAAAGATGCTCAAATTTTTTGTAGTTTTGGCAAGTAAGAATATTAACTTCAGAAAAATCAATAATATTTCGGCTCATAGGCTCAAGACTAACAAAGCAATTATACTTTGTTTTTCTTAAAAATTTAGTATACAAATTTGGATTTGTGATTGTGACAACCCACACACAATGCCACGCCATGTTTAAAATATGTATAAATTTGGTCAACTTTGGCGTGCTTACGGCATGGCCCACAAGTTCATAGCACTACAAAGAATCTACGTTTTAAGGAAAAAAAATTATAAGATTTGTACATTACTCAATGTACATTGTGAGGCAAATTTTTCTTATGTCAAACATGTTGGTTACACCACTAACTTAGGCTAAATAAAAAAATTGAGCAGCTGCCAACAAGTGCACTGTGCCTTAACGACACATCACATTGAGGGTCATCTGTTGGCATCAATTTTTTATTTCACGAGTGTTAGGTGTCCATCTGCAGGACTCAGAGTGATTTATGCTTCGTCTGTAGCACCACATAGCTCAGACACCCACCAAGGACACTTTAGCACTTGTTCGGGGCAAGTAGCTAAGGTTTTTGACGATTCAGCCCTACCCAGGAAAACCCTTTTTTTCGAAGGCATTATTTAGGACGTGAGACGTGCTTGATGCCTAGACAAGTGTTTAGAAGTCACCATAAGTCCGTCTGGAGCCTCCAATGGCCAAAAGAACCCATACATGTGCTACGAGAAAATTAGGGTTTGAGACACCCTACTCACACCGTGGTCTAGAGTAACCGTCAACATGATTTCTCTAGTGAATGAATGATGAGAATACTGTTATGAACTATAGTTCACTCATAGGAAGTCTCCTATAGCTTATGGATCGAGAAAATCTTCCGTCGGGCTCTGTCGGTGAAAATCAGGGTTTCAGATCAGAGCGTCACCTCGACGCCAACCCCGGAAGCCTACGCGCTCAAAATACCTTTTTGAACCACCTAGTCCAAGCCTCCAGAGGTCTAGTAATTGCTTTTGGCATTTGGGTATCATGCAGGGCACTAAGGCGGCAAAGCCAGGAGCCTAGGCACCCAAAACAGGTTAAAAATAGCCATTTTTCTGAGAGCTAGAAAAGTAGGCGTCATTCATCTTCTAGGTCACGATTTTGACCATTTCAATGCCATTTTGTCACCGTTTTAAGCCGTAAGCCTTGGGAGGGTAAAAGTGGGTGGCTAATCCCCTTTTTTTCCTCCTCTAAAAAAATCCAAAGGGGGTAAACCAAGGCAAAAGGGTCATGTCCTTGGTTGAGAGGGGCTTAACCTAAGGCCTCTCTCATTAGATCGCTCCTTCTCCCAATTTTGGCGATCACGCAAAGCTAGCTCCCACTCCTTCACCTTATTCTTCTTCTTTGGCTGGGGTTGGAGAGAGATCTCTTGGAAGGAAGCTTTTAGAAATCTTGGAGAGGTTTTGGGGGTTCTTTGGAGAAGGTCATTGAAGAGGGCATGAAAGAGAGGAAGGTCAAGGGAGCTAGCTTACTTCATTTTCCTTCTTCTTCCTCCTCTTCATCTTCTTCCTCCTTTTCTTCATCACCTCCATTTCTCACTTCATGAGGAGATTTTTTTGAGGAGGAGCTTGGGAGCAATGTGCCACTCTCCTACGCCTGAGGAGAGTTTCAACCTAAATTGGGGAAGGATCGTCAAAACTTCATCGGAGCACCATTAGAGTACACATGAATGTGGGCTTCTTTCTTATCGATATGACAGTTTCTTCCTATTTGAAAACAAGCTTCCATAGTCATCACGATGGTGAGATTTCCTAAGACCTCATAATGTCCTGAGGGTTAGTTGAGTGTAGGCACGAGGGTTCGTTCGCCGAAGTGGGGTGAGTGTACTAGCCGACATTAGTCAGCACGACCAAGCTGCCTGTGTGATGGACCATTACTTTCCCTAAAGAATTCTCTAGGTTAGGAGTTCTGTACATTGGCCACTCATATGTGAAGCTGAGTGATTCCTCTTGTATGTCATAGAGCGAAACCCCACAGTTTGAAATTCCAATTTCCCACGTTTTTGGTGCTCCCAACCTCCCTTGGAGTGGTTGATTGAGTTCGATCTTGATGAATGGGAAAAGCTTTGTATTTAGCCCATTCCATGAGATTTTTGGCATTCATATGACAGAAAAAGCCTTGTAACAATTCTGCCGTGCGAAGGGTGAAGTCCCTCCTCTTCGAGAAATCAAAAGAGGGAGCCCTCCACATCGCGACGCCAAAGTCGGAGGCAACTATGATGTAAATCCAAGAGCCTCAACCTTACGTGCCTAAGTGAGGCCGTTAGGTTAAGTTTCAAAATTCTGTCAAGCGTCAGGGTTTCATCGCATATGTGTGACCATTTGTTGCATTCCCACATGTGAATTGTGGTGCATAGCATATGTGTGATCTCGTGAGTACTTCAAGTCGATCTCCCACCTTGGGTTCAATAAATCGACCCAGGCCGATCAGCTTATCTTTTGGGTTTGATCGATCGCTACATATCAATCACCTATTTTGAGTTCGATCGATAGCCCTGTCTTTTAGGTTCGATCGATCGTCCTAGGCCAATATGTGATCCTTTTTGGGTTAGATCAGTTGTTTCGGGCTGATCACCCTATCTTCTGAGTTTGATCGATCGCTGTGTGTCGATCACCTGCCTTGGGTTTGATCAGTCATCCCGAGCCGATCACCCTAATTTTTTTGTTTCCTTGACCACTGCGCATCAATCACCCTCACAGAGTTTGATCAGTCTTCCCAGGCCGATTAACCATCTTTTGGGTCTGATTGATCACCACGGATCAATTCACCTACTTCTTTGATCTAACCAGCCACCACAACCCGGTCGACCGACCACTTGCATGCTTCTATGCTTTTGCATCATTTTGCATGTGTGTGTGTGCTAGCATGGTGTTTGGTCATTATTGGGGTAAGTTGTAATTTTAATTAGTGGCATTGTATACCCCAAGAGACCGAACATAGCATTTTTGGTGCCATATGTTCTACATGACATCTTTCATTGTCATCATCTATGCCTCGTTGCATTTCAAGTGTTCCCTCACACAATCATAACTTTGGGTTACTGGCTCCTCAATGTACCCATTTTATCGGGTCACTGTCATCACAACATGGTCATCCCCGAGTCACTGTCTCCTCAATAAACCAATTCATTCGGCTACTGCCATCACAACATGCCCATCCCCATGTGACTGTCACCTTGGCATACCCATTTGTTTGGGCAACTGTCGCTACAACATGCCCATCCTTGGGTCACTGCCTCCTTAGCATACCCATTCGTTCGGGTTGTTGCAGTCACGACATGCACATCCTCGGGTCACTGCTTCTACGACACACCCGTTCGTCGTACGCCTGCCTCCATAACACTTCCATCTTTTATGTCACTACCTATATGTTAGGTCTGTTCGTCGGGCCCTTGCCTCCATGGCACACCCATCTTTTGGGCTACTTCCTCTATGGCATATCCATTCATCGAGCCCCTGCCTCCACAACACGATCATCCTTTGGGTCATTGCCTCTACGACATACTCGTTCATCGGGACCCTAAATCCACGGTACGCCCATCTTCCGGGTCTTTGCCTTTACGACATAACCACTCGTCGGACCCTTGTCTCCACAACACGCTCATCCTTCAGGTCACTACCTCTACAACATACTTATTTATTGGGCCCCTACCTCCTTGGCGCACCAATGACATACCTGTTTGCCATGCCCTTGCCTCCACAACATGCCCATCCTTCGGGGCACTGCTTCTTCTGTCTATGATCGCTTTTTTTCTAATTAGGATTAGGATTTCGATCTTTTTGTGAACTACCAACTTAGATTCACAGCATTTGTAAACTAAAGATTTTTCTATTGAAATAATTATTACACTTTCTCTGTGGGATTGATACGTGGTACTCTCTAACCATATTATTAATTAATACACATACTTTTATTGTGCAATCAACTTACTTCCTGATAAGTTTTAGCACGTAAATGGCTCCCATGGTGTCTTATATTCAAATACAATTGAAAAATTTACAAATTCACAGGAATAGGAAAACACTTTCAACAAATAAATCCAATAAGCCTAAAGTCCTCATACATCTAACACAAACACAATGCACACAATGAACTCACTTTGCACTTCTTTGGGTCCATTGAATGTTAGAGCACGCCCAATGTGACACCATCATGGTGGGATCATTTTCATTGATCTCAGGCCAATCAGGGCTAGTTCTAGAGATTAATCCTTTATACTAACAATCTTAAGTAGAGTTGTGTCAAAGGTCTCCTCTCAATTTAGCCTATCATACACCAAAAGAAGTTTGCCTTTGGTCCATCGAAAGTTGGAGCATGCTTTATGTGACACCATCATGATGTGAATAAGTTTATTGACTTGAAATCAACTAGAGTTTATTTTTGTTGTTAATCCTTTGGACTACTAATCCTGAAATGCAACAAATCTAACACATGTCCCTTTCAGTTTAGCCTATTTTCATCCATGTGGCACCATCATAAGGTGATTAGGTTGATTGACTTCTCTATGATCGTCATTCATTTAAGTTAGTAAATCTAAGTTGAGGTATGTATTACTTTCACTTAGTATATTCATTGCACATCAAAAGAGGTTCACTAATTTTTGTTTGATCTTATTGAAACTGTCCACAAGTTTGGCTTTGGACCATTAGAAGTTGGAGCACACCCGATGTGGCACCATCATGATGTGACTAGGTTGATTGATCCCAAGCTAGTCAAGTTATGTTTTGTGGATTAATCCCTTAGGTTGTTATTCTTGAGTTATGGTAGGTCTCTTGATAAACCTCATCTCTGTTAAACTTATTATACATTGATGAGATATCTTGTTCCTTCACTTACAACTCATTAGTTTTGGTTGGCCTGAATTCAGCCCCAACGGGGCTGACACCTTGGCTGAGTATAACTTGGGCAGGGTTATACATATGTAACTGCTCCCTAAAGTTAGTTGACCGACATTTTTGTAAATCAACAATTATAAGAATTTGATGATGCTACTAGAAGATTTAAATTCCAGCAACACTGCCAAAAACATGACTGCGACTTTATTTATTTATATATGTTAATAAAGATGTATAGATATAATATTCAATAATGTTAAAGTCAAATTTGTCAACGCAAGTATATGTATCGCTCAAGTAATATAGGGATCTAATGGAGTCCTAGATATCGATCCCACATGGAGAAATAAAATACTATGGACTAAGATTTAATAAAAAGTAATACTTCAACTACAATGACGTTCAAGTTGCTTGTCTGTCACTAATAGACAATTGAGATAAATAGATAATTTGGATAATAACTAATTATAGAAAATAACGTTTAATTGTGATGTTCAATATATAAGAAAGCATCATTCTCCTTGCCAAGAAATTATAGTGAATGGATAAATGAATTAGTTCAATTTATATTGTGTGAAATAGGAGCATACCTATTCTTTACCCTTTGGTCCAGACATAAATAACATTGACTAATCCTATGCTTGGTTACTGATTCTGCGGCTAGGCTGGGAAGATACCGGCTCTCACTTGGGAGCTCCCACGTTCTTCGCCTGAGGGCTAACATCTACACTTCAGCACCCAAACGATAGGACCGAATTGAGGATTTTATTCTGTCACTCACCTGAGGGCTAACATCTACACTTCAGCACCCAAACGATAGGACCGAATTGAGGATTTTAGTTTCCTGAGGGCTAACATCTACACATCAGCACCCAAACGATAGAACCGAATTGGGGATTTTAGTCANTTTATATATAATTATTTTAAATTATTTTATATTTCGAACAATAACGATTCAAACACGAACGAACACATCACTTTTAGTGTTTAGTTCGTTTAACTAACCGAACAGAAAAAATTTATTCATGTTCGTCTCGTTTAATTATCGAACGAATCGAACACAAACTCCTTGACGAACCGAACACAAACTGTTCGCGAATAACGAGCTTTTTTGACAGCCCTACATAACACTACAAAGAATCTACGTTTTAAGGAAAAAAAATTATAAGATTGTACATTACTCAATGTACATTGTGAGGCAAATTTTTCTTATGTCAAACATGTTGTTTACACCACTAACTTAGGCTAAATAAAAAAATTGAGCCGCTAACAACAAGTGCACTGTGCCTTAACGACACATCACACTTCTTGAGAGTCCTTTGTTGGCATTAATTTTTTATTTCATGAGTGTTGGGTGTCCCTCTGCAGAACTCAGAGTGATCTATGCTCCGTCCATAGCATCACATAGCTCAGACACCCAACATGGACACTTTAGCACCTGTTTGGGGCAAGTAGCTAGGGTTGGCGACGATTCAATCCTACCAGGGAAAACCTTCGAAGGCATCGTTTAGGACGTGAGACGTGCTTGGTGCCTAAACAAATGTTTATAAGTCACCATTCGTCCATTTAGAGTCTCCCATGGCCAAAAAAATACACTGAATCACCCTACATGTGCTACAAAAAAATGAGGGTTTGGGACACAATACCCGCACCGTGGTCTAGGGTGATCGTTGACAACGATTTCTCTGGTGAATAAATTGCGAGAATACTACATTTTTGAGTTATGAGACTATATTTCATTCATATAGAGCCTCCCAAAGCTTATGGATGGAGAAAATTCTTCGTTGGGCGCTGCCGGTGAAAATCAGAGTTTTAGATCAGATTGGCGCCGCGACGCCATCCCCAGAAGCCGACGCGACCAAAATACCTTTCTGAACCACCTAGCCCAAGCATCCAGAGGTCTATTACTTTCTTTTGGCACTTGGGGATGGGCATGACGCGTTGTGTACATTGGCCACTCACTGTCTCCTCGACATTCATTCAGGCCACTGTCATCACAACATGCCCATCCCCGGGTTACTGTCACATTGACATACCCATTTGTTTAGATAGCAGACGTCACAACATGCCCATCCTCAGGTCACTGCCTCCTCAGCATACCCATTCGTTCGGGGTGCTACAGTCACGACATGTCCATCCCCGGGACATTGCCTCTACGACACACCCGTTCATTGAGCCCCTGCCTCTACGACACTCCCATCTTTTAGGTCACCACCTATATGTTACACCTGTTTGTCTGGTCCTTGACTCCATGACACGCCCATCCTTTGGGTTACTTCCTTTATGGCATACCCATTCGTCGAGCCCCTGCCTCCACGACATGACCATTCTTCCGGTCACTGCCTCTAAGGGATACTCGTTCGTCGGGACCCTGCCTCTACAGTACACCCATCCTTCGGTTCTCTGCCTCTATTACATAACAATTTTCTGGACCCCCGTCTCCACGGTATGCTCATCATTCGGGTCATTGCTCTACGACATACCCGTTTATTGGTCCCCTACCTACTCAACGCGCCCACGACATACATGTTCGCCAGGCCCCTGCCTCCACAAGACAACCATCATTCAGGGCACTGCTTCCACGACACATCCATCCATCGGGGCACTGCTTCTTCTGTCTATGATGGCTTTTGTTCTTATTAGGATTAAGATTTCAACCTTTTTTGTGAACTACCAACTTAGATTCACTGAATTCAAAAACTAAAGATTTTTCTATTGAAATAATTATTGCACTTTCTCTGTGGGATTGATACACGGTAATCTCCAACCATATTATTAATTGACATGTATACTTATGTTGTGAAGTCAACTTACTTCTCGATAAGTTTTGGCATGTAAATGACTCCTATGGTGCTTATATTCAAATACAATTAAAAATTTTAAAATTTCCCAGGTATAGGAAAACACTTTCAACAAATCAATCCAATAAGTTTAAAGTCTTCATCACCTAACACAAAGGCAATGCACATAATGAACTCACTTTGCACTTTTTCGGGTCTACTGGGTCTTAGAGCACACCCAATGTGACACCATCATGATGGGATCATGCTAATTGATCTCAGGCAAGTCGGGGCTGGTTCTGGAGATTAATCCTTTAAACTAATAATCCTAAGTAGAGTCGTGTCAAAGGTATCCTCTCAATTTAGCCTATCCTACACCAAAAGAAGTTTGCTTTTGGTGCAGCATGTCCTATGTGGCACCATCATGATGTGAACAAGTTCATTAACTTGAAATCAACTAGAGTTGATTTTTGTTGTTAATCGTTTGGACTAGTAATCCTGAAATGCAACAAATCTAACACATGTTTCTTTCAGTTTAGCCCATTTTCCTCCATTTTTGAACCTTCTTCAGGTTCATTGGAAGTTGGAGTATGCTCCAGTGGAACCATCATAAGGTGATTAGGTTCATTGACTTCTCAATGGTCGTTAATCATTTGAGTTAGTAAATCTAAGTTGAGGTATGTATTACTTTCACTTAGTATATTCATTGCACTCCAAAAGAGGTTCACTGAATTTAGTTTGATCTTATTCAAACTGCCCACAAATTTTGCTTTGGTCCATTGGAAGTTGGAGCATGCCCGATGTGACACCATCATGATGTGGCTAGGTTGATTGATCCCAAGTTAGTCAAGTTATGTTTCGTGGATTAATCCCTTAGGTTGTTAATCCTGAGCTAAGGTAAGTCTCTTGATAAACCTCCTCTCTGTTAAACTTATTATACATTGATAAGATAACTTGTTCCTTCATTTACAACCCATTAGTTTTGGTTGGTCTGAATCTGACCCCAATGGGACTGGCACCATGGCTGAGTATAGCTTGGGCAAGGTTATACCTATGTAATTGTTGCCTAGAGTTAGTCATTACCTGAATATGTGCTGGAACATCATACTTGAAGTTGGAGTGGACTAACTTGTAAAGTCGACAGGGTTAGCTGATGTCAATGGATTTTTGGGTCTGATCAAATTAGCACTTTAGACTTGTAAATATAGGATTGGTCAATGAGCATCTTTGCAATTGTATAGTTTACTGAACACCTGCGAAGAAATTTTTTCCTTTCTCGGGTTTATGGATTGTTAATTAACAACAACTAATCATACATATTTATACGTTGGCTACATAATTCTAAAGTATAACCAGAATAATTATCCTCTAGTGCAGTGATTGATCACCTTGGAGTAAGACAGTTAGAACTGGTTTGGTCTTGACCATTCCCTTCCACAGTCCTAATTGAGGATCCAACAGAAGTTGGATCATGATCCACTCAACACCATCATGATGAGATAATATTCATTAATCTAGTCACAGTTCGAGGTACTGATGTGAGTTAATGCTTTGAGTTGGTAATTCTGAGTGGAGCTGAGTTTCTTAACATTTCATTTTCAGTTTAGCTTATTGAACACCAAACATACATCATTTTCTTTTTCAGGTTATTCATTTTGTTGACACACTAACCTCAACTAGAACAAATGACTTGGCCAAATAAATCTAGAATGGGTCCTAGTATAGTCATTGCACACTATCGAGTTAAGATCGTTGTGTTTATCTAGTGTGGACTGGACGAACAGCCCAGTAACAGCTCTTCATTATTGGGATGAAGCCCTAATATGGCCCGTGCACAGAGCAACTAGGTTCATTGCTTTTTATGGGTATAGTATAGCAACATCTTGGCTAATCTAAACTAAGTCTGGAGCAAGCAACGTCTTTGTCATGAACCTTTCTTGGTTTTAGTCAATTTCTTGGCTCAATAAACCCTGTAGAGTATGTGCAGCTCCTTGGTATTGCCATTGCACACTACAAGAGAACCCTTAGAAGACCAAAGCTCAATGGTTCACTTCTAAGATGAACATGTCAAAGTGTAAGGTAGATGTCAGTCTCTGAACTGTCTACTTTAAACTAACCACCTGACTAATCTTCAGGTTAGATTTGACCCTTGTATTCCCTATCCTATTTTAGTAGCCCCTCCAATAATATTGCTCCTAATCTAGTCACCTCATTCACTTCATTGTTTGGATGTTAGTCTCAACACTTTCCTCCCTAGTGTTGTCAAATTCTTCTCATCCTTTGACTAGTTCTTAGGATGAATGATAAACCTAGTGCTTTCCTTCTTGATCTAGTCACCTTACTTACCTCCTATATCGGATGTTAGTCCCAATACTTTTGTTCTTAGTCTAGTCAGATTTCAATATCTCTTCTGATTAGCCCTCGGTATAGATGTAATTCCTATAATTTTCTATCATGAACTAATCACCTTGTTCTCCTCTTTGGATGGATACGAATCCACATCGTTTTCCCATCATAATATGTTCAGGTGAACTTGAAATCCTCAGTAGATCCCAAATATCGTAGCTCATGAAACTATGAATTCAAATCTTTAAAGCACTCAAATACCCAAAACTTGAAATCATATCATGAATGTCAATCCTTGGGACTTGATTGATTGTTTCAATCAACACTAATCTGTGCATCATACCTTAAACAATTCCTCACTCATATTGAGGTCCATTTGTTGACCTAACTTTTGGTTAAACTTTCGTTTGAACTCAAAACCAACTCAAATTTAAAAACTGCTCACAACGAGCTAAGAATGACTATTTAATTTGATTTTGAGATATGATGTCAGCGTTATAATTTTGGCATGAGTGATTGAAAATTAAAGTTCAATGTTTATGAGTGTTGGAGTTTTCTACATATAGGATCCACCAAAGACTCATGTTGAAGATTTAGGCAAATGTTACCTAAAGAATTTGATTTGAGATTTTTTGGGAAAAGATTCCATCAGAGAACTTTAACATAACCTAAGAAGGCAACTAGAGTAATTCAAAGATGCTACAGTGAAGCACAAAATTCTAAAATTCGACAAGATTGCAAAAAAAATTAAAGAGGGTGTTGTTTTGCTTCATGTCTTTAAGACGNTCACCAATTCAAATCACCATTTCACAAATCTCGAGACAAGGAGAAAGACAGAGAAAACTACTCAGAACTCACATNCAAGTAAATAACTTATCTCTAAATTTCTCCCCAAGAACACTCCTCGAAGTTCCTCTAAATCTCTTCCTTTCTGTACACACATAATTCCTTTTTGAAGTAGCAAAGAGGAAAAAATCTCTCATTTTCCCTCCACTCTTACAATATCTTGAAGAATTCCTCACAATATTTACACACTATTGAGACCTTTCTAACCTTTCGGACTCCAAAAGTCTCTTCCNAACTTGGAATTCATATATAAAATCAAAGCCATACAAACTATAACAAGTAAATAACTTATCTCAAAATTTCTCTCCAAGAACACTCCTTGAAGTTCCTTTAAATCTCTTCCTTTCTTTACAGCACACAAATATCCTCTTCGAAGTAGCAAAGAGGAAGAAATCTCTCACTTTCCCTCCACTCTTACAATTTCTTGAAGAATTCCTCACAATCACACGCTCTAGCACGCTCTCTACANATAAAAGCAAAGTCATACAAACTACAACAAGTAAATAACACTTATCTCTAATTTCTCCCCATGCAAACTCCTCGAAGTTCCTCTTAATCTCTTCCTTTCTTTACATTGCACAGAATTCTTCTTCGAAGCGGCAAGAAGGAAGAAATCTCTCACTTTCCCTCAACTCTTACAATCTCTAAAAGAATTCCTCACAATTAGACTCTCTATACTCTCCCAACACTTAACACCCCCCAGGAGCCTCTTCTATTTTCGGCCAAAAGGTTTTTTAAAATTTGTGGAAGAGTTTTCCCAAGAGTTTCCTGAGCATCCCTTCAAAATTCGTTCTCATCCAATGCATTGTTGGACATAATTGCCGATCTCACCGTCGGCGGCCTCGAGGGCACCGTCGACAGGCTTTCTAAATCATTAAATCTAGAGTCTCGGGAAAAGTCCATCGTCGGCTCCGTTGGGCTCGCTGTCTNTTCCCAAGAGTTGCTTACGCACCCCTCCAAAATCCGACTTTATCCATTGTACATGTCACATAACCATCGATGGCGCCGTCGACGGCCTTGATGGCGCCGTCGGCGGCCTTCTGGAAAATTTGTTCTGTAGCCTCGGGAAAATCTAGCCGTCGGCGGCCTCGATGGCGCCGTCGGCGCCCTAGTGCAATACTCCACATTTTGGTCATTTTTGCTCCAAATTTGTTCCTTTTTGCATTGTTTTGCTCCATTGACCCTAATTCATCATTCCTTCAACAAAACATCAAAAATACCTTTCTTTAAAGTGCATATCATTAAAAACAGTATAAAAGAGGTATGAAAATCTCAACATATTTTCCTTTGGTCATTAGTCATTGCTTGAATATGTGTTGAAACACCGTCCTTGAATTTGGAGTGGACTAACTTGTAAAGTCGATAGGGTTTGGCTGATGTCAATGAATATTTGGGTTTGATCAAATTAGCACTTTAGACTTGTAAATCTAGGATTGGTCAATGAGCACCTTTGCAATTGTATAGTCTATTGAACACCTACGAAGAATTTTATTCTTTCCCAGTTTATGGATTGTTAATTAACAAAAGCTAATCACACATATTTATACATTGGCTAAGTAATTCTAAAGTATAATCAGAATAATTATCCTCTAGTGCAATGATTGAACACCTTGGAGTAAGGCAGTTATAACTGGTTTGGTCTTGACCATTTCCTTCCACAGATCTAACTGAGGATCCATCAGAAGTTGGATCATGCTCCATTGACACCATCATGATGAAATAATATTCATTAATCTAGTCACAGTTCCTAATGTTGATGTGAATTAATGCTTTGAGTTGGTAATTCTGAGAGGAGGCGAGTATCTTAACATTTCATTTACTCAGTTTAGCTCATTCAACACCAAACATACATCCTTTTCTTTCTCAGATTATTCATTTTTTTTTGACACACTAACTTCAACGAGAACTGATGACTTGGCTTAATAAAATATAGGATGGTCCTAGTATAGTCATTGCACACAACTAAGTTAAGATCGTTGTGTTTGTCTAGTGTGGACTAGAGAAACAATCTCGTATCAGCACTTCATTATTGGGATGAAGCCCTAATATGGCCCCTACACAGAGCAACTAGATTCATTGCTTTTCTTGTATTTATGGGTATAATATAACAACACCTTGGCTAATCTAAACTAAGTCTGAAGCAAGCAACGTCCTCGCCATGAACCTTTGGTTTTAGTCAATGTACACCACAATACACAAATAGACAATACAATAAAAACTAACACACAGTCAAACTACTTTTTCTCCTTCTCAGTTCATTGACCTAAGACTCCACACAAGATTTGATAAGTCAATTTCTTGGCTCAGTAAACCCAGTAGAGTATGTGCAGCTCCTTGGTATAGCCATTGCACACTACAAGAGAACCCTTAGAAGACCAAAGCACAATGGTTCATTTCTAAGATAAACATGTCAAAGTTTAAGGCAATTGTCAGTCCCTAAACTGTCTACTTTAAACTAACCACCTGACTAATCTTCAGGTTCCCTATCCTAATTTAATAGCTCCTCCATCACTATTCTTTCTAATCTAGTCACCTTTTTCACTTCATTGTTTGGATGTTAGTCCTAACACTTTCCTCCCTAGTGTAGTCAAATTCTCCCCATCCTTTGACTAGTTCTTAGGCTGAATGATAGTCCTAGTGCTTTCCTTCCTGATCTTGTCACCATAACTATCTCCTAGATTGGATGTTAGTCACAACACTTTCCTTCTTAGTCTAGTTAGATTTCAATCTCTTATGATTAGCCCTCGATATAGATGTAAGTCACTGTAATTTTCTTTCATGAACTAATCACCTTGTTCACCCCTTTGGCTGGATATGAATCCATATCATTTTCCCATCATAATATGTTTAGGTGAACCTGAAATCCCCAACAGATCCCAAATATCGTAGCTCACGAAACTATAAATTCAAATTTTTAAAGCACTCAAATCAAAACCCAGAACTTAAAAATCATATCCTGAATGTTAATCCTTGGGACTTGATTGATCGTTTCAGTCAACACTAATCTGTGCATCATACCTTAAACAATTCCTCACACATATTGGGGCCCATTTGTTGACCTAAATTTTAGTCAACCCTTTGTTTGAACTAAAAATCAACTCATATCCAACTCGAATTTGAAAACTACTCATATCGAGCTATGAACTACTAGTTAATTTGATTTTGCTATATGATGTCAGGATTGTAATTTTGACAAGAGTGATTGGAAATTAAAGCTCAATGTTTATGAGTGTTGGAGTTTTCTACAAATTTGATCCACCAAAAAATCATGTTGAAGATTTAGACAAATGTTACCTAAAGAGTTTGATTTAGGATTTTTTTGGGAAAGGAAGCCATCAGAGAACTTTCACATAACCTAAAAAGGCAACTAGAGTAGTTCAAAGATCCTGTAGTGAAGCACAAAATCCTAAAGTTCGACAAGATTGCAAAAAACTTAAAGACTGTGTTGTTATGCTTCTTGTNTTAGCCCCTTCAATCTAATTACAATGCATGGTCTTAAGCATTTTATCATAGCAAAATTTTGATAGAACTCTTACATTGCATGGATCATCCATAATGTTTATGAGAATGCTATCCAATTTTCAGTAACAAAAATAATTTAAAAATTAGAGTAATTTGGAATACTTAATTCAATTTACTAGAAGTACTGAGTAATTCGTCTCATCAATCTTAGTGAAAAGTGGAAGTTATTTACTTGCTTGCTATGCTTATATTGTAGTGGTTACAATTATCATAGATCATTTGCATGGTAAAGATCTTATTTTATTTTCTTTATATTGATTTAAGTAATTTTCTTAATTCTTATAGTTGAAATATTTGTTTATTTATTTCGTAAAAAATGTAAACTAACTTAAATTGAAAAAATGATTTATTTTGCTAAATTTTCAAATAAAAAAATGCATTAATTCCCATTTACCTCATTTAAATATATTCTTGAAATACTAAAATAAATTGAAAAGCTCATTTTCATGCACCATGCCTACTGTTGGGATATGGGTGGCATTTTAGAAGTCATTAGAGGCCTTTTTGGTTCAAATTTGATTGATAATGTTGAGAAATTAGGGCGAAAAAAATTGAAATTGATACAAATTCAGATAAACACAAAGAGATTTAATAAGGTTCGACAAAGATATCTACGTCCTCGGGAGCAGAGCGGCTGCTTTTCCACTAATCCAAAAAATAGTACAAGATACAGAATACAATAATCTATGGATACAAACATTTTTTTTTAACCTTAGAAATAGTAAAAAATGAAACATTGAGTACAATATATAATTACCAAATTACCCATATACCGCACCCCTCAACCCACATAAGGAAACTCCCATAATTTGGACAAAATCTTCTGCTCCGCTCCGCTCCAGCATTCGTCCCTTACATGGTCTATGAGCCATACCTAACAGATAATTTATTGAAATATGAAATTAAATGCATTAAAAAAAACTTTATAATTAAAAATTTTCAATTATTTGTGGAAGGGGCCCACATTCATGTGAGCTTTTGATAAGCATTTCGCATCCATTTGACTTGCGTAGCATGAGATATGCACTTTCCAATGTAAATATACCAAAATTTAGTAATTTAAAATCCATATTAAACTTAATTTTACAATTCAAAGCTTGATTAATCCATCCTAAATTAATTGGATGCCTAAAAATATAAGTTTTTTTTTAATGGATTTCTTAATCTTCTTAATCATTATGTTCATCTCAAAAGAAAGTAATTAATTATCCAAAATTGCTTAAATCCTAGGAGCTATTTTTTGCTTAATTTTGAGGATTTGGCAGCTTAATTAGTCTCAATTGATTGAATATTCACTAATTCTCCTAATATTTCCAAAGAAAATTTTTAATTTTCTTAATTATTCAATTAATTAAGCAAAATACGATCCGCCACTAAATTTAACATTTTTGCATAAAATTGAAGTAAGTTTCTAAAATTTTATTAAAATTTTTTTTTTTTGTTAATTTTAAAAATATTTAACCTTTAATTTTGAAAAAATTAAAGCATTTTGGACATTTCAAATCCTTTTAAGTTTGATAGTTTACTAATCTGCTAAAATTATTTGGAGTGCTAACAATTATAGCGATTTAAAAATAACAGGTGTTTTTATCATTGTGATTACATGTAAAAACCCTTTTTTGAATAGTTTAAAATTCTCATTTTATTTTGAAAATTTAAAATTCATAAATCAAATTTCTCCTAACTTGTATTAAATAATTTTGAGCATAAATTTTAGTTAGAATATTAGATCTCTCACATTAACTAGAGTTAGACTTGACTGACCTACGTCAAGCCAAAACTGCTTGCCTGGCACAACACGGATCAATATATTACTTTTAATAGCCCGATCCATGAGAAAAATTTGCTTACGTAAGACGTATACGTCGGAGGTTATTCAAAGGGTATTGAGGGTTATAAGTAGGTTACACCCCATGTAACGTCTCTGTAACCTACCAACATACACAGCTCTGTNTAAATAATTTTGAGCATAAATTTTAGTTAGAATATTAGATCTCTCACATTAACTAGAGTTAGACTTGACTGAGCTGCGTCAAGCCAAAACTGCTTGTCTGGCACAACACGGATCAATATATTACTTTTAATAGCCCGATCCATGAGAAAAATTTGCGTACGTAAGACGTATACGTCGGAGGTTATTCAAAGGGTATTGGGGGTTATAGGTAGGTTACACCCCCTGTAACGTCACTGTAACCTACCTATAACCCACCAATATCCTCTGAATAACCTCCAACGTACACAGTTCTGCGTACGTCTTAAGTACATAAATTTTTCTCGTAATTTATACAACAGCACACATTTTACAGTGCTTACACCACACTCTTAAAGAATATTCTATCATACAATAGCCTTAACTACTTGTTTTTAATATATTTTGTCGTTATGTAATTCAGTACTGTTCTATTATGCCGCCTAAGGGTCTGTTTGGGGCAGCTTGTGCGTTTCAAAATAAGCTGCTTATTCTGAACGCGGCCCACAGGCCGGTCGCAGGGGTCGACCCGCGGCCTGCGTTTAGTGTAAAAACTCAAACGCAGTTTCAGATAAGCAGACGAAAAACGCGAACCAAACGGTACGGCGGCGTTTTGAAAACGCCTCACACACTTATAAGCTGCCCAAACGGACCCTAAGAGTTTGGCTTTCTACTTTCTTTTTAGGAGTAGCGAACATTTGTCATGCATAGCATTTAATGAAAGGTGGAAAAAATAGGACGCTATTAATCCGAGTATATTAATTCTTGCACTATTTTAGTACTCGGGAGTACAACTTTTTTAATTTTTTAAGTAGTGTGCAGTTGTCATGCAATGTGAATTCTTTTTGGTAGTCGTTTATGTTGGTCTAAGTTTGTTTAATGTTTTGTCTTTTTTAGTATGTTGTCAGCATGCTTTATTGATTTTGTAGGAATATATATTTAATGTTGAGATATTGAGTTTAATGAGTCTTTGCATTTGTTGAAGGTGTATAATGTAAAAGAATTTGACTAATGAGGCTAATTTGTCTTGAATTGCAATTAAGTTGATGTTGGCTTAGGTCTAGAGGAGGAACCCAACCCCTTTGAGATGTTCGGTGGGCAAAGTTTTAAGTAACCAAATAATCACTACAAAAAAAAAGGATTTTGCTACATAATTTTGTAGTGGTTTAAATGCTGTTGCCATAGTCCTCTTTGACGGTGATTTAAACCGTCATTTTTAAAGGTGGGTTAAATCCTTGTAAAGAATGATTGTGGAAATCACTAATAATAAGATCGATTCACTATTTGGAATGAATAAATTGAACCTAGCAGACTATTCTTCTTCACAGATCCCGATTCGGTGCTCCGTCTGTCGATACTCCTCCCGTTGTTGTTGGTTACGCCGATTGCCGATTAGCTCCCTCGACCCTCATCCAAACTCGTTCGGGCAAGTATGTCGAGCTCTTCCTTGACGGTCAGCTGTGCTATCAATTTTGTCATATTAGCTGCCTAGAGCTACGTAGAATCTTTGTTAAAGGTTCAATAAGCCCCAATCTCCTTCGATCAAGGTATACATTATTCTTTTAATTTAATTTTTTCTTAGATTATGTTGGTATATCATTTTATTTTATTGTTTTTTTATAGAACCTTTAGCTTGTATTTTAGATTCATTATTGTGAATATTTTTAGGACTATATATGTGGTATTTTTAAGTGAATTATGTTAGATCAAGGGTAACTGTGCAATATGTATGTGAATGTCCCCTTAATATTTTGTATAAGGGCTCGCTTGGGGCAGTTTTTTTTGTTTTGCTCGGCGAATTTTGAAAACGTGACTTTGGACGTTCAGGAATAGCGTCGCGGTGACGTTCTTAAAAAAAATTGTGTAGAACGCAACCACAGGTTGGACTCCATGGCCTACGTTTCTTCACGTGCATTTTATTTCGTGGCCCCTGACTCCCTCTCTCTCATTTCTTCTTCCTCTCTTGACCTCGTGACTCCCTCTCCGACATTTTTTCTACCCTACCTACCTCTCTCCATTGAATTCGTGGCTCTGGTGGCTAGGCGTTGTTTCTGGTTGCCTCTTGTTGAATGTGATTCGTTCCAGTGACCCTTACATTCTTCTCCCTCTCATATCTTTTCTTCTGCTCGATTTGGGGGTTATGTGCACTCTGTGCTCTGTGTGGTGGTTCACTTTCTTCAGTTGGTGGTTATTGCAGTAAGCTTTCTATTCTTTCTCTCTCTGTCCATTCTCTTCTTTGGCTTGGTTTAATGGTTCTGCGCATTATGGGTTCTGTGAGGTAGTCTCACTTCTATAATGTTTGCCTTATCTGTTGAGTGACTTTATGATTATGCAAATGTAACTGTGCAATGGTTCTTGGTTTGGTTGTTGGTTTTCTCTCCCTCATTTCTCTGTTTGCTCAGTATGGTGGTTTTCGATTTGACATGCTCGATTTATGAATTTTGATGCTTCATGTTGCATCCATGATAGATTTGGTTTATGATTTTTAAGCTTTGTGCTTTGTGATTTCAAATGGGTTTTGGTTTGTTCAGTTTATGGGTTTACAATGTTGATTTTGGTTTTATTGATATACTTACATACGTATCACCCCAAAAGATGATTTATGTTTTACTCTATCCGATATGGTTTCATATTTAAGTGGGAATTTGAGAAGTGCATACAGTTGGTGTTGGATTTTAGAATAACAATGTTTTGGCTGTTGTGTATTTTATGAATATGGAATGGGATTTTATCAAGAATTTTGATATTTGAATCATAATTTAAAAAATGAATGAAATAGGCTGCTAAATATTTGGAATTGGGCTTTATCTTTACCTTTAATGTTTGTGTTAGAGTTTGGAAAATGGCTAAAATAGGGTGTTTGATTTGTTGTTAGCAATGTTTTGGGTGTCAAGTATGTGGTCTGTTTGGTTTGTGGATTTGTTATGTTCGTTTTGATTTTATTGAGATAATTACATACCTAGCAACCTAAGCAGTGTTTCTCAATATTTTTGCTCTGTATGGATTGTGGTATGTACTTTCTTTTTTGTTTTGGGATATTTACATACATAGCTCTCGCAACACTGTTTCATGGTGGCTTTTCTCTATTTGGTTTATGGTGCTAGACTTTTAAAGGATAAATATAGACAGGGGTTTTATCGTGAATTTTGGTATTTGAGTGGGAATTTGAAAAATGGATGAAAGTTCGTGTTGGATTTGTTAATAGCAATATTTCTAGTGTTGTGTATGTTTTGAATATGGATTAAGATTTTATCATGAATTAGGATATTTAAATGAGAATTTAAATATATATAAAAGATGGTGTTGAATTTGTTAATATCAATGTTTTCTGATGTTGTGTTTGTTTTGAATATGGGTTGAGATTTTATCATTGATTTTCTCATGGCAGTAAGAATTTGAGAAATAGATGAATATAGTGCTTCATTTGTTGATAACAACATTTCAGTATTGTGTATGTTTTAATAAAAGTCATAAAGTAGGTGTTAATAGTGTCTGAAGGACTTTGAGATCTGTTGTTATGCCCTTCGATTTCTTAGGATTGCATCAGCCTTCTTGTCTGGCTTCCTTTATCTGTGAGGAGGTGCTGGTGTCTATGTGGAGGTGTTGGTGTGCAGTTTTGGATGTGGTAGTTAGTGTGTGGTTGTGTTTGTGTGAAGGTGTTGGTGTGTGAAGCTGGTGGTGATGGTGTGGTGGATGTGATGGTGTCTTGATGTGCCAGTGTGTAGAGTTGTGGAGGTGTTGGTGTGGGGGTGGTGGTGTCTTTGTGGAGGTAAAGTTCTCTGTGGAGGTGGTGCTAGTGGCGCGGTGGATGTGTTGGTGCCTTGATGTGTCGGTGTGTGGAGGTGTTGGTGTGGAGCTGGTGTTGATGATAGTGGCATTCCGATTTTTCTTTGATTTGTGATATTGTGGCATTCCTATTTATGTTAATTAGATTTTTTATATTAGTAATACAATGGTTAATAAAAAAATTGGTTGGTTCATCTGCAATGTGGGGTAAAGAGTAAAAATTAGTATTTTGTGACATTTGCCTCAAGGAGGTTGATCTAGGAAATAGGCTAACAAACTATTTTAATAAGGAAGGTTGACAAAATATTATTAGAAAATTCATGGAAAATAAATGTAGAGAGTATGATAGGATGTAGTTAAAAAAAGTTGGATTAGCTAAAGAATGATTAAAAAATATGGAAGGAAATGAAATGGGGATCAACGAGCTTGGGGTGCGATCATGTAAAGCGAACGATTGATGCTTTCGAGGAGTGATGGGTAGAGAGACTTGGAGTGAGTATTTTTGAATTGTTTCCTATTTTGGTCAATTTTTAATTGATTTTTAAATTCAACTACATTTAATATGAATTTGTAGGTAGTACCTGAGCAAAAGAATTCAAAATACAGTGGAATCGATTCTGAGTTGGAGGAGAAGTTGGATTGTATATTTGGGGCTATTGTGACAACGTGTAACAATGCATGTGCCCCAATGAGATGGGGTTTGGTGGCGTCCTAAAAAATTTGGGAACTGATCAAACGCGTGAGTCCACTGAAGGCTTCAACCCGAACCTCCCTGAACTTGAGACCTCGAGTTGCTCTAAGCTCACCGGATTGATAAAAAAAAGAGTTGTTCTCCTTAGAAGCCAAATATCACAGTTTGTGGCTTCATGCACTAGTGACCGCAACACATCTCAAGCAACTTATGTCCAGTAGATTGTGCATATTCTGGATACAACTCCAAAAATTTCTGAGAACATGTCACTGTATTTATTTTTTATAAAGTTGCCTGAAGATTCGACTCAGAGAGAGTTTTTCATCGCGATGCCCACTTACCTACAATATTTTTATGGGTGCAAGACATTTGAGAGACATTTTTTTATTAGATTCGTGTGGGACATTTATATTTATTTATAGTTTTTCATTGTACTTTGGATATTTAAACTGCTTTGGACATGCTGTTGTACTTGAGAGTTTTTCATTCCTCATTATGTTTTTTATTTACTTTTGAAGTGTTATTTACTTATGTTGGTTTTGTTTATAACATTATATTATTTTCTGGAATGAAAGCTTTGAACTCAAACGAGTTCTCGAACAACATCTCCTTAAAGTCACAAAAACCTAGCATCTCACTATTCCCTATTCAATAGCTTGATGAGAGACAGATAACTGTTGGCATCTTCCTCGCCTCTCACGGATTCCCCAATCATTCTTTGCAAACATGAATCTCACGGACCATTGTCTTATCAGCTTCTTTGGACAAAAATCCAACGTCTTCTGCATAAACATTACACAATCAGACAAGTCACTAAAAAATCAGCACAATCGCGTTAAAATTGCTGGTGCTAACGTCAACCCACGACTTTTGAAGAAAATAACCAACACGATAATAATTGTTACCACCCACCAAGACAACTGAGCAACACAAAATCCGAATGTCTTCACGATTTCGACGAACTCAGGTGTTGGTGAAAATCATAGGCCAACTCTGAAGTTTGCCTCACAAATTGTGACATATTCGGAAGGAGGAGAATACGCTTGATCGGTTGAAACCAACAATTTCACCACCAAATCACTCAGGAAGTAATACTTCTTTCGAAACAGGATCAAGTCGCTCTCCGTCAGAATTAACATCGCATCCCCCATGCTCTGGCTTTTCCTTTGATTCTCAGCAGAACGAGGTTCTTCGGTTGTCATCATTTCCGCAGCGTAGTAGAAAATCCCATTACTCGTCTACTACGCAAGACATGAATGTCTTACATTTCGCCGCAACTCTTCCCCGCAACTCTTTGTCGCAATTTTTTGCCGCAACTCTTTGTTTTTACCCCGCAACTCTTTGTTTCACCACAAATCTCCACTGTAACTACTCTCCATAACGCAGGATGACTTTCTTCTTCTTCACATTTGTGATTGTTCCCCTCATCTAATGTCTCTATTTATATGCATGATATGAGACATAACATAAAAAAAAGTGCTCATTAAAAAAATGGGCAGTTCATTAAAAAAAACAACTCATTAAATAAATAAAAAATGACAGCTCATTAAAAAAAATAGTTGCTCATTAAAAAAATGGTAACTTGTTAAAAAAACAACAGCTCATTAAAAATAAAAGCAACTCATTAAAAAAAATGGTATCAGTCATTAATTTTCAGTTTTCGGGCTATGTAAAAATATTTTTGTCTTTGAAAGGAAGGATTTGAACACCCACCTCCCAAAGAGATAATATTACATCAGGACTCCTAATGTAGTTTCTGTTAGGAGTCCAATAGTGGAGCGCAATGTACCAAGCCGGCTCCACCGTAATACACTGGCATTGACCAGTGTTAAGAATGGTGGGGCCCGCTTGACACGTGGTGCCCCACCATTGAACTCCGAATACATCTGGAGTTCTGTTGTAATATTTTTTCCCCTCACGTAAAAGAAAGACAGCAACCAACTAGAGCTAGAAACATTTACCTTAACGAATAAAGGTTTATTTTATTCTTATTAATACACAGATAGTAGGAATGTTACATTTATGCAACGAAAACGAAATAGTTCTAGATCTGAATATTTTCGGACAACAAATTTGATCTCGCCCGAAAATAGTGGGAACTGATGCACCGCAAACAAATTTTCATCATCTTGCACAAATCTTGAGGCAATAGTTTGAAAAGAAATATTCAAATATTAATAAAAAATCATCTAGAGCTCTGATTTTAGCAAACTTATAGTCAAACTGACCGACTCGATGAAACAGATCTAATGATATCAAAGTTAGTCTATTCTGAGTTAAATCAAGCTTAGATCAAGTTATTAAACCATTCTTTGAAGATTTCCGGCACATTTGAAATGTCAAATGACTGTCGAATTCAGCGAAATTATAGTCAAATCGAGCGTCCCGACAAAAAAAAATTCAAAAAGCCGAAGATTGCTCAATTCTGGCATTGTTAAGGCATCAAAATGTCCATCAAATGTCATTCAATCGAACGAAGCTCTCTAGACCGTCATATCAAAATAGTTAATATTCTTGTATTAATTGCACCCATAACAATATAAATAGAGTCACACCCTTCACACGAGGTGGGAGGCTGGAGAGAAAACTTGAGGCATTGAGAAGGAGCTCAAGTTCAACACCATCTCTGTCATTGTCGATCGTCGTCGATCACAACCGACCTTGAGCGATTACAGCCGACCTCCTTCGACCACTGTCGGTCGCCGTCAGCCACCGACCGTCCTCAACTATCGTCAACCACCGCTGATAACCGCCAACCTCTGTCGACCACCGCTGACCAGACGCCGTCAGTCGACGTTCTAACTTGGAAAATCTAGTAACTATTTCCCGTCCGCGAGACATGGGGTCTCTGTAATCATCAACCTATAATGAATTTTTATAACTGGGTCAGACCCCCGTAGTTTTTTACCTTTTCAGGTTTTCCACATAAAAACTTCAGGTGTCATCACAAGTCCTCGTGCAACGCTAAGACGATAATCCATTACTCTACCGCCTCGAACTTTCTAGCACACATCAACAATGTATTAATCTTTCAACAAATCCAAATACCTCTAAATTCTTCCTAAATTTTCTTCGATGTCAAACTTTCTCAAAATCAAACCTTTAGATGCCCTAATTACCTGGCGTGAGCACTGAAAAATCCATTAATCTAATTTAGAAAACAAAACTTATATAAAGCCCATTCCTTATCCTTGACTTAATTATAAAACCACACCACCAGCTAGCTAATTACAGAGTACTTATGTCGTCATCACAATTAGTCCCACATTGGAAGTCTTTCTTTATTTGCTATATAAAATAGATCATGGATTCGAACTATGCAGTACTCGTTAGAGATAAGTGTACGTCTCCTTAACAATTAAAAAATTAGCCAATGATATAACTATCATTAATTAGCGGCTAATATTAAAACCAACCTTAACAGCGTTTACCAAAGAATAGACACGCAAGTTGCCTATAAAACAAACTCTAACTCTTCTTTACACTGATTCGTTAGCACAACAGATGAATATATTATTGCTGAATTGCATGTTGATACATATCCAATTGGATGTTAGGTGTGCTCAGGATTGATTGTTGGAATAAATAATATACCATAATTATAGTATGATGCACTCTACATCATGATAATAAGCCTAAATTATAAAAATATAGAGATTAAATGTTTGAAATTAATAGACTTTTAAGCTAAAATCAAAAGGAAATTTAATTTCCTCATTAAATTAATTGTCCTCTAGCATTAAAATTTAGTTTTTTATATTATTTTCACTACAAAAAAAAGTTTTTTTTTATGATACCTATGCAGGCAATCACGGTCATAAAAATCTCTGTTATTTTCATTGTAGCGAAGTTTAAGTCGTTACAAACGTTAATGCTGCAAAGACTTTTAGCAGTGATTTTAAATATTTTAATTTGTTTTTTTTTAATATTTTTAAGATGAATTTTTAAATGTGTCTTTAAATAAGTGCTTGTCAAAATTTTTTTTAAACTAGTGTTTATTATATTTTCAACCTTATATATATATATAGCATCAGGCCTTAAACTCGAAAAAACAGCTACGTCCAGACAAGGGACGTGATGCATGGAGGAAGCGGAGGAAAAAAAACAACCGACCTCCTCATGCATATTGTGTCGGGAAAACGGCGTCATGAACAGAGGAAGCAGATGAAAAGAAAACCGACCTCCTCATGTAGCTGGCATTCAGACTCCGAGCGCAATATTTTCTCCTCAAACTTTAGTCAGGCAAAATGATAACTATATATAGCAGTAAATCTGCTTGGTTTGAGTAGAAAGGGAATAGCATAAGATTCTATACCCATTTATCATTAGACAGCTTTAAAATCAAAGGAATCTTTAAAATCTTTGTAATATTATGTCATAATCATGATTTCTCATTCCTTTTCTCTCCGAAAATCAATGTCTTTGAGCTTTATGCTCAAATACCAAATACTTATCTATTACGTTTACTTGTTTTTCGATTTGATGGACAAGACTTGTCTAATAAAATTCGTCATTAATGACATTAATTTGATTGTAATACATGCTAATTAGGATTAACTTATTACTTAAAATGTATTTATCAAACACTTAAATCATAAATATACTCATAATCATGGTAGTCATTATCTTATAAGCTTATTGAAATATTTTCTAAAAAGTAGCAAAATAAAGCTATAAACTTAGTGGCTTATTTGGAATCATTTGTCATTTATTTATTTGTTATTAAAAACATGTTTGCTTTGTCTATTTTTTTAACATGTGTTTTTTTTTCTTTCTAAAAATAAATCACCATATAAATACTTAAAATAATTATTAATTATTTGAGTGTTTTTAAAAATAATTATATTTTAATCAGATAGTCAAACATAATTATATGAAATCAAATTACAAATAAAATAAATTAAATAATAAATAAATAATAGAAAATAAAAGTGATCTTAAAATGTCCCANTTTTTTTTTTTCTTTCTAAAAATAAATCACCATATAAATACTTAAAATAATTATTAATTATTTGAGTGTTTTGAAAAATAATCATATTTTAATCAGATAGTCAAACATAATTTATATCAAATCAAATTACAAATAATAAATTAAATAATAAATAAATAATAGAAAATAAAAGTGATCTCAAAATGTCCCCAAAAAGCTCGAGTCATTTGGGTTACATCGATTCATCGACCACATTAAATTGATTCTTTTGTTGATCAATAGCGTTATTATTCATCTAACTCAAGTAATATTATTCATCTAACACATCTTACCGATTCTACTTGGAAGCAAGTTTCATAAGAAAAAAAATAGCTCTTCAAGAATTTGTGACTAGGTTAGAAAATAGGCGGACATTGAGTTTGATATAAGCTATGAATCATAGACACAGATAGAGAGACACAGACAAGACATGATACAATATGGTGACCCGACATATGTAATTGAAAAAAATAAGCCATAACATGCATTGGCATATTTTATTATTTAATTAATTGTTAATAGAGAATATAATTTTTTATAATTTTTATTAAAGTCATCAAAAATAAATTATGGAAGCATATAATTAACTTGTAAATATAACTCCTTTTATAAAATCACATGTTTATACAAATTAATTTTTAAAATTAGAAATATAATATATTTCAAAGAATTCCTCAAATTTATATACAAAAATTTAAAATAATCTTTTGATTTAATTAATTAACTAAAAATTTAACATTTTGAATCAGAATAAATGTAGATTTATAACTATTATCTCATAAGTAAAGAAAGACTATAAATTATTACTTATAAAGCCTGGGTGGCTTTGACTCCACTTGACTTCGACTAATATAAGCTTCATTGCTAGTGTTGCAAGGTTTGCAGGGTATTTGGATAAGTTTCAACGAATTTGCTTGTTTGACTCCTAATCAGTTTGCGTGGCTTCCATTTTAGCAGGTTCAAGTTCGACATAGGTGAACAAAAGAGAACTACTATAGGTGGCTTTGACGGATGNCTAATTAGTTTGCGTGGCTTCCATTTTAGCAGGTTCAAGTTCGACATAGGTGAACAAAAGAGAACTACTATAAGTGGCTTTGACGGATACAAGATGAATCTTTGATGCTCGTCTTCAACGAATATTGAATGAATCTTCGATGATCGATTTGACATGATGAGAGAGTAGTGACTTCAACTATCGTGTATAATTAGGGTTATACATATATTTATAGTTTTCCATTTATGTTCTTACACAAATTGTCTTGAGCTCATATCTGACGCGATGTCGAGGCATATACTTAATATATTTGAACGCAAAAAATAAATTAGACACATATATTGCACTGAAGGACCAGTTGTCAGTGCACGTCGGTGTTCGATACATGTTAAACGCGTGTACAGTACTTTTTTAGAAGTATTTGCGCTACAAAAGGAATAAGTTTACCCAAAATTTAACCTAACTCCATAAATAGTAGGAATCTTAATTATTACTATTAATGGTAATAAATATGTTCAAATTTCAAAACTTAATCAGTAATTATTATAATTTTGTGAGAGAGAGTGAGAGAGGTTTTATGTAAGGAAAAAAAAAACATGTTATTATAAATTAAGGATTCATGGCTAGTACTTGAAGAAGATTATTTTTCAAATTGTACAAATTTAAACATATAATATATAATATGTCTCAAGAGAATAAATGAACTTAATAAAATATGAAAATACATTGGTTGTAGATTAAATTATGTGAATTTTGCTTAATTTTTAATCTTATATTAAATTTTAAACAATTGAAATATAAGTAGTTAAGAATTTAAAAACTATCTAACTAAATCATTAAATTATGCATAGTTCATCTAAAAACTAAACCCAAAATTAATCCTCAATTACTCAATCTAAAAAAAGTNATAAAATATGAAAATACATTGGTTGTAGATTAAATTATGTGAATTTTCCTTAATTTTTAATCTTATATTAAAATTTAAACAATTGAAATATAAGTAGTTAAGAATTTAAAAATTATTTAATTAAATTATTAAATTATGCATAATTCATCTCAAAACTAAATCCAAAATTAATCCTCAATTACTCAATCTAAAAAAAGAAATTCTCTTCCTAAAAATAAACTTTACTTTAAAAGGATTGTTGAGCCAAAATAATATTAGTACTAATAATAATATTAACAACAACAACAACAAATTGATATTAATTAATTTAGTCCAATGACCAAATTAATTAGACAAAAAGTCTTTTTCCTTGAGGTGTATAAGAGGGGATGGTCTACACCTTTATCACCAGTAGGACCCTTCTCCTTTTAAATATGGCTCCTCTCATGTCCCTCTCCCTTAACCTGAGCTTTTTAATTTCCTCCACAGCTGCTCTGCCCTCTTCCATCCTCCATTAGCAGAAAAAGAAAGCTTTTCAACCCTCAACTTGCTGTAAATCAAGCTAACCCAAAAAAAA
>JXCR01128321.1:24187-66702 GCA_002079205.1 Phalaenopsis hybrid cultivar | reverse complement strand
ATATATATATATATCTAACCGACCTCATATTTCTCTAGTTTAAATGAAAGAGCACTATACCTCAAATCATATATCTATCCCGAAAGATAAACACAAGACTTGAGGGTGAGACTCGATCAAATAAATTAAGAAATATATGACATCCGTTGGGTCTGCGAAACCATTTTTATTTCCCGACAAGTTCCCCTATTTAATATGAAGAATTAAATAGAGTTTATATTAAGTTAGGTTCGGAAAAGTTTCCTATAAGGGGAAGCCTCTATAGTTAATTACATCTTAGATAACCGAAGTCACTTAAGAAATCTCTCGATAAAAATCAGGAAATATTATCTTAAATGAGTTCAAAAGAATATGACCTTTTAACGAGATCGGACAACGAGGTGTGAAGGGGTAATGTCTCAAATTTGGAACATTTGCTTTTGGAATCCGAGGACGAAAGAACTAGTGGATGTCATAGATCCGAAGAGGAACTTTGGTGACTTCCCAAACTATCTTATGACTTGGCTTTAGTTTAGAGAGAAGTATTTGAATGTTTCATCCTGTCAATTTTATTAGTTAGGGCATTCATTTGTGTGAAATGATCACAAAAATAGCCTGGAAGATGTGAAGATTTATGTCGTGACAAACGACAACCTCAGAATCCTAAGACGAGTCAGGGCTTATATTGTATAGCGAGCTATATAATGGCCTAAGATGATTTGAGGATTTATGTCGCACTAAGCAAACAACCTAAAAATCCTATAACTTGGTTATTTATTTCAAGGAAAGATATGTTATTGTAGATCCTCTTGCTGATGAAGATGGTCGTGCTGCCCATAATGCTAGCTCCAAGCTCCTCGTCGTGACGAGTTTAAGTTTTCTAATGTGTCAGATTATAATATTAAATCAGATGTCCCTATGGTTATAGTTTTTTAAATATTATGGGGCATATTAAAGTTGATTAGAGCGACACCGGTTAGGATCCTACGGTTCCCTAGTTCCGACACTACTATTTTCATTCGGATTCACTTAGCCTAAATGAATTTACTAAACTCAATTTAATGAGTTCCATACTTTCATTTAGATCGTAGGAAGTCTCGTTAGCAATCGTAGGTTGCCTCCTCCAAGGGATTCCCGATCATCAGATAGAGACGTCTTAATTCAGTTGCAATTGTTGTTTTGTTATGTTTGTGATTAAATCTTGAGTTGTCTTATATTTTGAATGTTGTGGCGGTGAATTTTATTTTGGTTGATTTTAGTTTTAGTTTTGGTTTTGCAGCTATCCTAACAGTTTTGGTTTTCATGCAAGGTGACATCATTGTTTAACATGCAAACTCAATACAAGAAGTACAGAAAGGTAAATGCATTAATTTAAAAAGTGTACATGCAGATTCTTCTCATTCCACCACATGAAAGGTCAGTACTTGCAAGACATGTATATAATTTTGCAAGGAATTTAAATTGCAGGAGTAGATGAAAGTTTAGCTATCAAACCCAAAGTTATGATTTTATTGAATCTCAGAAGACCCTAATGGATGATCTTAGAAGAAAAATATAACAAGTCCAATTTGCCCTTCAGAATGTCCAATGGCTCTCTTGAATTATTCCGAGTTCATTTCAGATTTATCATATTGTTCCATTAATCATCCGAGGTTGAAGTGTGACTACTCTGTTGCTCAGCGAAACCTGATAATTTATTATCTCGATGATAGGATGCCCAGTTAATCAATTGATATTTCATTTAAAGGTTATGTGAGTGGGTGACTCTAAGGCAAGTTTAGGTCATCTAAATGTTGTGGTGCCCACAATTAAGGCCAGACTTGTAGTGTTTAAATATGTTAATCATCAATTATGTTATCTTCTAAATCCAATTAATTGAGTTTAGACGTTGAGCCTAGGTCACTATTAAACCTTTAACAATCGTGATAGGTGAAATAGTGATTATCAAGATTTTTTATTCAAGTGATATGTATTCTTATCAAATAGTCAAATCATCCTCAGCTTTGGGTCTAAGAAAAGTAAATTATCATTTTTCCAACTTAAGCCCATCAATTAAGAATCGTCTGATCTTAATTGATTTCCAAGTCATGAAGATTATGAGGATTATGGTTTTGTTGATGTTGTGCAAGGGTGGTGAGTGATTTTCTACCTTTTAACCCTATTGTATTTCAATCATCCAAACATATTTATTAAGATCAAAATTACATATTTTCTCTTGGTTAGTCCTAAATTTTGATTAAGGCTCCAAAGTATAAAATGATTATTTCACCATAGGAGCACTTCAACTCATAACTCACTAAACACAACTCAAATGACTTTGAGATTTTAGAGTGTCATATCAATGAGGTAATTATAATATTTAGAGGGTAATATGTGGACTTCTCAAAATTTAATTCAATTTAAATATTTATTTAAGCTTAGAAAATATGATTCTTTAGAAATTGATTTATTTGACTTTCCAAAATAAAGTTTTTTTTAATTTATGAGAAAATTATTAGAGGTTTTCCTTGGTCAGGGAAATACTTAGACAAAATTTCATGTTTTTTTAAATTAAATTATTATATTTATTTTAATGAGAGAATAAGAAAAATTCATTTTTAAGCCTTATAAAATTTATTTTTAACATAGGAAAATTTTTTTTAATAAGTCCCAAGTGATCAGAGGACAATTAGACATATTTTGAAATGTTTTGATATTTTTGGGATTTTTAATTATTTTTTAATCATTTTAAAATTCAATATAAGGCAAAAAAAATAATTTTTATTTTTCCTCAGTGCCTCTGATCACAAAGAACTCAGAAAACAACTTTTCATAATTTTTTCTAGTGTATTTAATTTAATATAATTATTTTTGTACAAAAATACAAGGTTCCTTAGAAAATCAACTTTAATACTTGAACTTAATCAAAGAAATTTTAAATTTTTGCAGTGGATAAACATGATTTTTATGAATAATGTGAGATTGATTTTGTCAATTTTTTATAAGTACATAATTTACAAAAATTAACACAAGACATTTACGTTCAATTAAATATAGAAATTTACAAGATAATTCAAGACATCATGATATTTTTCCTAGGCTTCTCTGACCACAGGAAACCTAGTAAAATTATTTCCATAATTTTTCAAATAATATTTTGATTTATATAATTAAAATAGCCAAAATTATCACCTTAGCTTGAAAATTAGGGCTATAAGCATAGAGATGTCCTTGGACCTTAGAAAAATCAGACGACAGAGCCTCTAGCATGAGGAATGAACTCTCAAAATTTCAAGCCATGGTGAGCATTATTTAGTCATTGAGAATTGAAATACCACAGAGGATATTTAATTCATTAAAAATCAAGGAATAAGAAAATATTTTTTTAGTCCACATAATTCTCCTCTGTTCACTAAGCAAGAGGGTATTTTTCTTTTATTTTTATGATTTTTCTAGAGAAAAATATGGATTTTTGAAGTTTGGATAATTAAAATAATTCAGAAAATCCATATTTTTCTACTTATCCACGCAGCGCCAATTCAACCTATGGTGGCTCCGAACTCACACGCGGCGCTCCGCTATTCGACATCGCCATCCACCTCAGCTGGCACGCGGCCCGCGCTTCACGCACCAAGAGTTTGTTCGACTCGATCTCCTCCGTCCATTGGAAACACGGGCGATCGAACGACATTCGTTCATCGTCCCCGAGTGACCTAAGCCGTAATACGTTCACACTAAAACCTTAAGATCTTGGTCTAGTCTTAACAAAATCGCATGAGGTTTGTTTCTAAACCTTCATCTACTATAGACGAACCTATCCATACGGTATACGCGATATGAAATACAGTAAATACATATAATGAATCAAAATAAGCTTGAATTAGGGTTGGGATTCAACACCTTTGTCTGAGAGGGGAGGTCTCAATTAGATGGCTGTGGTAGCTTCAATTTGACCAAACGAACCTCCGGATGAAGTCTCAAGCCCTGGTGAATTGTCTAGGTATGATTTTGATCAAACTCGATTTCAGGAGTTGGTCTAGAGCTATGCTAAAGGCTATTTCAGAGGGGACTTTTGTGTGGAATCAGCCTCTTTCACTATGGGGATTGTGTGTGCACAATTAATTGAAGTTTGGTGCGCTCTAGTGGAGTGGAGAGATCTGTCCTGGTTTTAGGGCAAATTTCAGTGAAGAAATTGGCTATAAGGGGTGGCTATCAGTGGTTGAGAGCAAGGGGACTGCACTAGGGATGGTTTGGAGAAGCTCTGGTGAGATTTTGGCAGAGTTTCCTTAAGGTTCCAAGCACACTCTTCTTTGGCTGTGGAGAGCTCCATTTAAATCCATGGCTTTCTAGTGGAGCTCAAGGCTAGGAGTTGGGTGTTATAGCTTGCTGAGGCGGAGGACAGAAAAGCTCTAATGGTCAATGACACTTAGCCAGCTCAGGAATGTTTAATTTTGGGTTTTGGCTAATTGGGGCTCCCTTTAGCTGGCTGTTTCCAACGGCTGAGGTGGTGGCTGGCCAGAGTCAGGTCACTTCTTGGCTCAGAGAGGCCAGGGGGTTACTAATGATGGTTAACTCCTAAGGTTAAGTGATGATGGCCAAGATATTTGAGTTTTGGCCAAATATGGGGTGAAATCCTTTAAATCAAGGGACCATTGGTTCATAGCTCATCTTGGCTTGTTTAGGTGGGTTTAGCCTGGTCCATAGGGTATATTTGATGGCTGTGGTGTCATCAATTTGGTGGCTTAGTGACAACGACTTTTTATATACCAAAAAATACAAGAATTTGACACCACTACTAGAAGATTTAAACCCTCGGCAATGACGCCAAAAACCTTATGCAACTTTTAATATGCAAGTATTTATGAACCCAAATATATATATTTGTAATGATTTTGTAAAGTCAATTTTCAAACGCAAGTATACGTATCGCTCAAGTAATACAAAACTCTAGTGGAGTCCCGTTTATCGATCTCACAGGGAAGTGAGTTAAGAGATCCTTAGTCAAATTCTAATCTACTACTATTAGTTCTTAGTTTGGAAGTGCGATTTAAGAGGTTTTACTAACAGATACTCCTAGATGTAAGTATTAAGTTTAACACAATTAATAACTACTTCTAAATGCAAATATTAATTCTAAAGATAATCCTTTTTGGATGAATGGGTTTGGAGAATTTTGAGATATTAAAAACTACTATTCTTATGTAATGAATTGAATAATGTAAAGGAATGAGATGCATTAAATATTGTATGTGTCAAATAGGAGCAATCCTATTCTTTACCCTTTGGCCCAGGCATAAAGAACATTGACTAATCCTATGCTTGTTTACTGAATCTGCGGCTAGGCTGGGAGGATATCGACTCTCACTTCGGAGCTCACACATTCCCCTCGCCTGAGGGCTAACATCTCTGCTTTAGCTTCTAAACCCTAGGACCAAATTGGGGATTTTAGTATGTCACCCTAAAATCTCCAATTCTATGTCCATCAAAGTATATTTACCTATTTATTTGCACTCAACTCCCATGAATGTCACCATCCATAAAATTTGAATGTGATTCCACTTTGTTGAGAATTACACCGCCCTTTTGGATCAATGAAATTATAACAAATTTTAACACTACAACGGGCCCTTAATATAATGTAAATAAAGTGCAAGTAAAAACGATCACATTTATAATTAAATCTTCTTCTAACAAGCATCCCAAAATCCTAAACATGAATTATGCTCATTTTAAAAGAAAAGTAAAGTGAAAACAATGGTATAATCTTCTCATGCTACTATTTCCAAAGAAGAAGAAAGAGTAAGAGAAGCCCATCACAAAGCACGAAGAAAACACGACGAAAACTTCATTTAACCAAAACAAATCCACTAGATAAGTGTTTACAAAAATCAAAAGATAATGAAAAACACAATACTTAGGTTTTTTCCCTTTGAAAGAAAGACAAATATCTCTCCCACAAAGTCTCCCGCCGATCCATGCAATGCTAGAACATTTCCTTACAAATTCTCTCAAAATCTCCTCTTCAATCTCTTCAAAAGGGTAGAAATCTACATTTCTACTCCTATTCTAAAAAATCCTAAACTTTCTCCACACTTTTCCTCACATTACTCTCACAAAAAAACCACTTTTTCTAAACTAAATTCATTCTTTTAAAGTGTAGGGACGAAGTTTGAAGAGTTGCCACAAGAATCCTTTCAAAAAGCGTCCAAATACGTTGAATTTCGGCCAATAACCGCCAAAAGTCGGTCCATAGTCGTCATGGGCGCCGTCGGCGGGCTCGAGGTTGCCGTATGCGAGCTTTTGTCATTTTTTGGTCTTCTCGGGTAAATCTCGCCATCGACGCCATTTTGGGTGCCGTCGGCGAGCAGACTGTGCAGCTCCACCGTTTGGCTCCATTTTAGCTCTGTTTCGCCTCATTTCTGTTGCGTTCTGTTCCTAACAGATATCCCTACAAAATAAACATGAAACTCTGTTTCGCCTCATTTCAGTTGCGTTGCGTTCCTAACAGATAGCCCTACAAAATAAACATGAAAACAACCTTTCTTTAAAGTATAATCACATTTAAAAATATGCAAGAATTGTAAAAGAGATTAAGCATCGAAAGACTTATCGAAAGGTGACAAGGCAAAATTTCATTTCTTGTTTGTTTTGCTCCAAATTGCACCGTTTTTGTTTCTTTTTCTCTAAAAGTCCATTTCTTGTACCTGAAACAAAAAACATGCAAAATAACTTCCTTTAAAGAGCAATATCATCAAAATAAGTGTAAAATAGGTATGAAAATCTCAACATATTTTCCTTTGGTCACTTAGGCATGGCTAAGTCAATTTTGGTGCATGGGTTCAATTTGGGTCAAAATGGCTAGAAGTTGGGTTTGAGTTAGGCTAGCCATGACATTGAGCTCAATTGATTGATAAATATTGTGCAGATGATTGTTATAAGAGGTTTAAAAAAGATTTTGAGTGATTTTGAATTGATTTGGAGGTTCAATTTGGAAGATTTTGGACTTTTGCTCAATTTAGGGGTGTTGGGTTAGACTTGGGTCTAAGTTGGGCCAAGGTTGGGCTAAGCCCAAATTGATGGTTCGAAATGGTCTATAGGAATGTCATGAAGAGTTCTCAACATCAATTTGGGGCCAATTTTTGAGTTAGGGCATTCAATTTGGTGGAATTTGGGGATATAGCCAATTTGGGGCAAATTTCGGGATTTTTGACTTGGGTTAAAATTAAGTAAACTTGAGGCTTCAAAAAGGCCAATTGAGGGTTCAATTTTATGTGTAGTATTTTTATGAAGAGTTTAGGATCCAAATTGGGGCAAATTGAGTAGGTCATGGGGTTCAATTAAGTGAGATTCTGTCATATGGCCAAAATTGGGAGTTTTGATTTGGATCAAAATTGAGCTCAAAGCATGGGTCAATTGGCTTGGATTTGGTTTCGGTTGATCATATGAAATATGAATTTGAGTTTATGATTGAAAATGAGGGGAATTGAGGCCAAATTGATGGACATTTGAAGTGAATTTGGGTAAATTGGGTCTTTAAAGATAATTTGGGGGTTTTGGTCAAAATGGTCAAATTGAAGGGTCCAAATTGGTTTTGGAGACATTTGAAATGATTTTGGGCGTTTTGGGAAAGTTTGGGGTGCCAAGGTATTTTTGTAATTTTGGCAAATTTGAGGGTATTTTGGTAATATTGGAATTTTTGGGTGGATTTGGGCAATTTGGGTATTTTGAAATGATTTTTAAATAATTCTGGGTATTTTGGAAGAATTTGAGAATTTTGGTCAAATTTAGGTTTCAAGGGCATTTAGGTAGTTTAGGTGGATTTGGGGGCAAAAGACCAAGTTCAATAGTTGATAGAATTGGGGTGCCAACCACCTTATATGAGCTATGGACTAATGAAATGCTCATTTGGTTCCTCTATGCACTGGTCTTAGCTAAACCCTAGCTTTGGGCTAGTGGGTTTAGGGGACCATCTACATGAGTCTCCCAAAAGATCAAGGAATCAAAGTCAACAATTCTGGGTTTAGGGTTGTAAGTGGATATAAATGATAGTGAGTGCAAGTGAGTGAACTTGCTCCAGACCAAGACCCAAGGTCAACCCTAAGGTCAAGTAGTCCTATGGGGACTCTCCTTGAGATCCTCCATATTGACCCCACCTACTAAGTGCTAGAGGTTAGGACCAATATGTGGAACTTCAAGTTGAGCAAAGAAGAATTTAGAATTTCTAATGGTCAGGGTTCCTTTTCTAGCTTTCTAGGAATAGTCAACAAGAAAGTCCTATGGCTAGAACCTAGGCTACTAAAGAAGAAAAACTAAATCTCAACTAAAAGTGAGGTCAACACTCTCCCCCCTCTCTATCTCCTATTTATTTTGTCTAAATCTATATTACTCAAGTGTGATTAACAAACAAAATCAAATCAACATCTTAAAAAGTACAACGAGCGTGGATCATGTCAGCAACAAGAAAGGGAGCAACACAAAGAGAAGAAACTCAACAAAGACATAAAGTGCACCAGGGAGTTTGTGCAACAACATATATAAGGGCTAAAGGACCAAATGATTGGTTAGATGATGGAGCCCATCTGAGAAGAGCTCGATACCTGGAGCAAAACCCTCATGAAAAAAGTACTAGTGCTCACTGGGTTGGTACCGATCAATAGGTTTTAGTTCAAGTGAATTGAGGGCCTCAAAAGGTTAAGAACAAATTCTTTTGTCACCTTTATGAAACTAAGCCCCTAGAGAAATTTAAAATTCCCATGATGGAATCCTACAAGGGTTAGGTTGATTCGATCAACCAAATAGTGTCTTTTGAGTCTATCGTATGCCTTTTAAAGATTACCGACTCACCAGAGTGTAGTTTATTCTTCACCATGCTAAGGGAGTCAAATCTTAACTAGTTTAATGGACTGTCGATAAGAATAATCACTTCCTTTGCTAATTTTAAAAGAATTTTCGTAGCATAGTTTGTTAGTGCCCAAAAAAAGTGGGAGGTGCAGGATCTAGAACCCGAAGTAGCACACACTGCCCAAACTCAAGGGAAAAAAGAAAGACCTAAATATTATGCTTTGGGTGTCCACTAGCGAAAAAATTTAGTTGAGTTTTTGGAGCTGGCCAACAACCACATATCGACCGAGAAATACCATTCTACACCAACTTCCATCATAGTAGAATTATCAACTCATCGTCTGTAGAAGAGGGCTCTTAAGGATGGTTGGTGGAGATCTAGAAAAGACTCAAGCCCTTCCTTTTTACCATGATATGAGGACAATTGACTGGCTCACGACAACGAAGTGGCTGACATAAACACCAACCAAGGAAGTCTGGCTTGTTATCCTGACTAGCGATTGACTCATTACACCGAGCGGCTGGTCGATCACCATGAAGCACTAAAGGTAACTTTATTGAGGGTATCGATGGAAGAGATGGTAGAGGCCATATAGATTAAAGAATATTTCATGAAGGCACCGCCAATGAAGATCAAAGCTTTTCTCCGAGACTTTACAACATGTATCACAAGGATCATGTCCATCATAAAGAAGAATGTTGACAACTTCATAGCTTGCTTGATGAGTTGATCAAAGCTGGGAAAAAAAAGGAATTCATAGCACGAGGAATAGTGATCCGGAGGTAGGAGAAGGCTCAAGTTAAGAAAATCTCAAATGAACTAATCTGAGAAAACACCTTTCATATTACTTGTATAGTACCAACAATCTTTGGGGGAGGTGGAGATCCATCTTGATGGGCTTGCTAGAAGGCATTTCAGTCAAAAGATTTATGCACATTCACTTTCACTCTAAATCAAAACACCCATTGACCTATTACTTTCAACAATACAAATCTGTCGCCTAAGTGAACCCTTTATATAAGAACAATTAACTGGCTCACGACAACGAAGTGGCTGACATAAACACCTAAGTGAACCCTTCCATTCTACCATGATGTGAAGACAATTAACTGGCTCACGACAACGAAGTGGCTGACCTAAACACCAACCAAGGAGGTCAGGCTTGTTATTCTGACTAGTGGTCGACTCATTACACCGAGCGTAAAAAATATTTCATGAAGGAATCACCAATGAAGACCGAAGCTTTTCTCCAAGACCCAAAGAAATACAACATGTACCTGAAGGACCATGTCCATGATAAAGAGGAATGTTGACACCTCCATAGCTTTCTTGATGAGTTCATCAAAGATGGGAAATGAAAGGAGTTCATAGCATCAGGAACAGCGATCCGGAGGTAGGAGAAGGTTCAAGTTAAGAAAATCTCAGATAAACTAATCCGAGCAAACACCATTCATATTACTTGGATAGTACCGACAATATTTGTGGGAGGTGGAGATCCATCTTGATGGCGTTGCTAGAAGACATTTCAACAAAAGATTTATGCACATTCACTTTCACTATAAATCAAAACAATCATTCACCTATTACTTTCAACGATACGAATCTGCCGCCTAAGTGAATCCCTTATAACAATGCTATTATTGTCACAACTCTAACAAACAATTACCATATTAGTAGCATCCTAGTCGATATCAAGAGCTCAATAAAATTTTATGTTCAAGTTTGTATTTGACAAGATATGATGCTCCATCGACCAACTGGTTGCAACTGCCAGCCAACCTTATAACTTCTTTGGCAAGAGGAAAGACGCCTTGGGAATAATCACTCTTTCAGTCAACTTGGGGAAAGGTGACAAGCATTTTACTTATAAGGAGAATTATGTGGTGGTTGATTCATTGCATACCAATAACACCATCTTTGATTGGCCCCTACTCAACGACTCCAAGACCATAGTCTCTACATATCATGTGGTAATAAAGTTTTAAGGTGAAGAGAATGGAAAATACAAGCATTGGTGCACATGGCTCCCCACCCCCTTAGAACAAAACAATAAGTACAAAAACTAGCCAATTAAATAGCGGGCTTGAGTAGGTTTATCTCCAAATCTGGTGACAAGTGTGCAATGTTCTTCATAACACTAAGGAAAGAAATGAAGTTTGAGTGGTCAGATGAGTGTGAGCTAGCATTCAGGAAGGTGAGGGATTTTCTAACATCTTTTCAACTTCTCCAAATTTCAAAGTCAAACGAAGAGCTCTCACGATACTTGGCAGTTAGACTTGAATCCATTAGCTAAGTTTTAGTACGAGATGAATGGGAGAATCAGTTTCTTGTTTAATACACCAGACATGTCCTTAGAGTCACCAAACTAAGGTTTACAATTATGGAGAAACTAACATTTGCTCTTATTATTTTTGCTCACAAGCTACAACCATACTTTCAAATCCATCCAATTTGTGTCATCACCAACCACCCTTTTAAGTCTGTTCTTATTGGGCCAGAACATTCTGGTCGGCTCCTCAAGTAAGCAGTGGAGCTCAGAGAGTTCAACATCTCCTATGTTCCCCACATTGTAATCAACGTGCAAGCAGTAGCAGAATTATTGAGAGATTTTTTTAGTAGAATGAAAGAGAAGATATTAATGTTAAACTGGACTCTACACATTCACGGAGCTTCAAGTCAGGTAGGGGCAAGATTTGGTCTTGCCCTTATTATTTTGAATGGAGAGCACCTCTAGCACTCGATCAAAATAGGATTCAAAATCACTAACAATCAAGTAGAATATGAGGCTTTAATTATCGGCCTGCGCTTTTCATTTGAGATAGGTTCTTAGTGTCTCATGTTGAAGTCAAACTTATAGTTGGTAGTGAATCAAGTGAACAAGAAATTTGCATCTAAAGATGAGATCATGGTTTTGTACTTGAGCAAAGCAAAAAAGTAAATATGGAAGGGGTTTGGATTATATAAGAACTTTCCAAAATTTAACCAGCCTCCGTAGATTAGATTTTTATTTAATTTAGTTAACTATATTTTTAAAGTAAAGTAGTGACTTTAGGAAAATCAAATTTTTCGGAAATTTCAAGCTAAGACGAGTTATTATAGACTAGAACTTTTACTGAAGTCGTTATGAATTAACACCCTTTCCTCATGAGATTGATACTCAGGGTTTTTGAAAGAAAGCTCTATATTACTTGAATGATATATATATACTTATGTAGTATCCCTAGTTTGTAAAATTGAATTGTGGAGAAAAGAGAAAATTATTTGTTAAATTACACTCAATTGGGAATTAAGGGTGCAAGCACACACAGGTAGTGGGAGTCAAGTTTTTGGTGTCGTTGTTTGAAATTAAAATTGAAGTAATTACACATGTAGCAAGAACATATTGTCGGGATTACCATGCGGCGGTGGGTCGGTCGAGTTGCAAGAGGTGGTAGGTGGCGGGTAATAATAAATTTCTTTGACAGGCTGCGATTGGTGACCAAGCGGGGAGGGGGTGGCAACAGGTATTTGGCGGTGGGAAGTGGAGTGCTGATAACATTTTACAGTATTGAACGGTGTAAACCTCAAATTTGGCCAACTCAGCCAAATTTTAAATTTAGTCAAATGAACAAATGTGTAAACTTAAAATTCATTTATACTTTATATTGTATTTGCGGTTCTTTATAGAAAACCCTTAATTTTTAAAATCTCTCAAAAGAATTAAGGTACACTAAAAATTCTCACAACCAAATTGCCCAAGTGGATGATCTATTTCTCTCAGGAACATACATGGCCTTCAAAAGTATAACACAAGCTCAATCCAACAACTCATAAAGCCTTTTATAACTTCTTGACAAAAAGAGAAAATTGGAAAGTACGAATTATTCCCCTCTATCATATGGCATAAGAACCTTAGTTATACCTGAATTTCAAGCTATCAAAATTGAGAGATTCAATCTCCTTTTCCGATGAAGATAAGAGGCTCCCCTCTATCCTCGCTACACTTTTACTCTATAGCAAAGCTCACATCTTGTTGACCTCACTTTTTTAAGGTATAGTATTTCTTTCTTATAAGCCTAAAATCTAGCTATAGGACTTTTCTGTTGACTATCCTAGAGCACTAGTGATGGAACCCTGCCCCGTTTAAAATCCAAAACACCTCTTTACCCTTTTTAGAGTTTCACATGTTTGGTTTTGACATCTGACACTTAGTATGATGAAACCAACATGTGAGAGCTCAAGAGGAGTCCCCATAGGACTGTTTGGCCTTAGGATTAGCCCTGGGTGGTGTGACCTTAATCAGGCTTGCACACACACGCTTGACCCTCTTACCTTCACTCACAACCTAAACCCTAAACCAAACATCCTTGGCCTGGTTCCCTGCTCTTTTGGAGACTCATGTGGGTGGTCCCCCAAACCCTTAGCCCTTGGCTATAATGGCTAGGACCAACACATGAAGGATCCAAAATGTGGATTCCCTTAGTCTTATGGCTCAAAGATGGTGATTTTATGATTGGCATCCTTAATTGATATCAATTCCACCTAAACTCTAATTTTGACCTTTTGCCCCAAACTTTTCAAAATAATCAAAATGCCTTTAAAACCCTATTGTTTCTAAAATTTCAGAAATTATCAATTTATCTCCAAAAATCATCTAAAACCATTTTGAACCACTCAAATTGCCCAAAAACCACAAAATCATCAAAATCCTTGAAATATCCCAAAATTGCCAATATTACCAAAATACCCCTTATGCCCCAAAAATCCCCAAGATTTCAAATTCTTCTAAATGTCCCCAAAATCAATCGTAACCACTTATTGACCCCAATTGTCCCCAAATCTACCAAATTTAGCCAAAATTCTAAAATTGCCTTTAAGTGCCTAAAGTCTCCAAATCTCCCCTAATTTTCATCAAATTGATCTCAAACTTTCCCAATTTCAAATCTTAATCAAATTTCATCATGTCTCAACCCAATTGAATAATAGAATAAGTTCAATTTGAACAATATAATAAGTTCAAATTTGTTCAAATTGAACAATATAATAAGCTCAAATGAACTTGAATGGTTCAAGGGGTTTTAAAAGTTGTTTAGGGCTATGCCTCGAACATTTTTATGATCTTTTGGATATTTTGAAGGATAATTAAACTTATTATTCTTTGTTCAAGAAAATCATCCATTAAGACTTTTAGGGACCCACCAAGTTATTCCTTGAGACCCAATAATTCACCTAAATCAATAAAAATGTCATACACTATTTATCCTATATTAATTAACCCAATGCTCAAAGTCTTAAGTCTTTTATATGGTATTTAAATCATTGTGAGCAACTGAGAATATTTGGTTCTTGCCACATATGGATCATCAAACTTGTGTAAGTTTGAGGTATAGGTGGCTAGGGCAATGAAGATAAATCTAATGTGTGCTAAGACAAAGGATACGACGTGAGATTTAGAATAATATCTCTTACCTCAAGGACATGCAATAAAAGGAAAGAATAAGAACTGATGGTACAATTCACCGACTCTTGATGAGACTTTTGTCTTTGATACTCTTAGGTTGTCTATAGTTATAACTCGATCAAGGTAATTAACCTGTGGACTACTACAACTTTGCAAAGTATTTACAAAAAAATAAAATTTCTTTTGTATGTTAAAGTAAACTCTAAATGCATGAAAACTAAATTTAAAATGAAAATTTATAAAAGTCAATGGTTAATCACTTGGATCGAGGTTAGGACTGCCCTCAGTAGATTATCGAGTTGGTAGCTCTCATTCAAGGATGGGAAACACACAGTCTAACTCTGAGCCCTCACCTTTACAAATGTCTTACACCTAGTTCTGGTCTTCCATATATGGCTATGGATTTTCTTTTACTTGCTCATGTTTTGCTACGACTCATTTTCCGACTTTTTCCGTATCGGATGCTCCAATTTATTTCTTGTAATTTTTTTTAAATATCCTGCAAATATATTATGTTTTATGAGGCTAACCATGCAGTGTTAGTAGAGGCCCAAGTACGCATTTACATTTTATGCATTTGCAATTTTATTTATTTGCCTTACAATATTTTCTACCGGCGTTTATTTACTTTATATGCAAAACTAAACCAAAACTGAAAACCACAAAAACATTTTCAATATTAAATCTACATTTTCAAAATAATAAACAAACATAATACACTCATTCTTAGGCGACTTCGATTCTATAAAATGTAATTAACATAGGGGTTTTCCTTTATAGGAAACTTTGCAACCCAAATTAATATAAACCCTATCTAATCTTTTATATGAGATGAGAAATTTGTGCAACATAAAGTTTTCACAGACTAAAACGGATGCCATAAATTCTTTAGTTTATTTAATCGAGTATTACTATCAAATAATGTGTCTACTCTCCGGGATAGATGCATGGTTTGTAGTTTTATGCTCGTTTATTTAATCAGATAGATCTATATATATATTAAAATAAATACCATCTTTTCCCATGTTTACGACTGACACATCCATGGCCTCAAAATAACAATAATAATCATTGACTAATTTCACTTTCATTGTGAGATATATGTTCATTTGCTCAATCCTACTTAAGATACAATCAATCATTTGGAGGTTTTATTTGATCCCAACCCTAAACTAAAAATTAACATTATCAAGTAGCGCTCAAACAAATAACTTTAGATATGTCAAAACCATGGGCACATTTTGTTGAATAACATACATTATAGATTATGATTTAAGACATCATTTCAAGCTATAGTCTGAGATTGATGTACTTTCAAAAGAAATTTCTTATAACCCAAGTAAACAAATTTTTGGGTAAATAAGACAATATTCTTATTTTATATTTATGTAATAAAATTGCATTACAAAAGTATTATATAAGATAATAATATATTCTCTGTGAAATCAATTTCTACAACATGATAAATATTTTGGGAGAGATCTTCTGTTGCTTGATTAAAAAAAATTTGTTTATTATTAGCTTCACTCTTATAATACTAATATTAAACCTCCTACAAAAATCAAAGAACATAATAACTTTTAAATCATTGAAGCTTCAACTTTGAAGAGAAAAGACTACTTTTCTTGAGAATATTTATGGCCTCTAAAGATATAACCCCATGTCAATCTATCACCTCTTAAACGTCTTCTAACACTTCTTTACAAAGGTTAAATTTTGGAAGTTTGAGCTTTTTCTCGCTATCATAAAGATTAAGAACCTTGAGTATGTCTCAACTTCAAGCTATCCAAATAAAGATAGACAATCTCTTTTCAAGAGAAAGACTAGAGGTCGGCCCCCTACCCCTCCACCTCCTCCCTCTCCGTTGTAGGTATTGAAACTTTTGAGTGAAAAATGGTAACTCCACCTCTGGAAGACAATTTAATGCTCTTGAAGAAGGTGCACTTGAGAATGCAAGGGAGATATCTATTCTCCATCTACAGATAGTCTGATATATCTACCTATGAAAAATAATTCACAATTTTTGGTAGAGATGCACTAAAGTCTGCAAGAGGTTACTATGTTTTAGCTAAATAAAATAACATTTAACCTTTTTCAAGGAGGTTTACGGCCTATTTGGGACAACTTTGTGCCAACTTTGTTTTTTCATACCGTCACTACAGTCTGTTTGAGGAGTTGTTTTCTTGATGCTTTATAAAATTTTTGTGGTAGAAAAGCTTTTTTTTAACTTGAGCTGTTAAAGTGTGGTGGCTGCCAGAAAGATGACATTCAACTTTTTGAAAATAAAATAAATTTGTAATAATTACAATATTTTTAAAAATAATTTCTTCTCCAGTTGTTTCACAACTACTTCAAACAGCTGCAGCTGCCCTAAACAAACTCTAACATGCAAATGAGAATTAGAAGAGAAAAGCTTTTCTCACGTCTCAATAAAAAAAGACAATAATAATGATAAAAATTTCTTGGTAATTTTAATAAAGGCACATCAAAGTTTGTGCGTGAGAACTACACCACCTATATAGGATATTGTTTAAACATATTTAACACTAAATTAAACCCTATAAAAGAGGAATCATGAGATGTGATTTTTTTTCTCAACTTTTTCTATGAAAGAGAGTTAGATATTGTCAATGGAGATGCACTTATTCACACACGAAAAAATTTCATTTCATCGGCACATGATAGTGAGTGATTAGACTTTTTTCTAAGGAAAAAAATTAGAGCTTAGAAAGAGAGCATTGAGAGGTATGAGTTTTGTCGCAAGCCTATGAGAAAAATTTGCTACGTAAGGCGTATGCAGAGCTGCGTAAGTCGGAGATTATTTAGAGGGTATTGAGAGTCTTTGTAACATACATATAACCATACAGGAGGTGCAATCTACCTATAACCCCCCAACACCCCCTGAATAACCTCTAACGTATACAGCCCCGCGTACGTGCAAATTTGAAGTAACGAGAAAATTTATTAAACTTTTACAAATGTTCCAAAATTTTTGAATTTTTGTTACTAAATTATTATATTTTTGTTAAAAATATCTACATGTTACTATATGTGTCCGTANTAACTTCTTTACCCGCATTCGTCCGTAATGTGGGAACCCTTGCTTATTTAACACTACACCCGGGCGTCGGTGCAGCGGCCCTTGCACACTTTTCACTGTATTCAGGCTATACAGCGCGTCGCTTCCAGGGGACGCCCTAACACTTACACAATGATCAAAAGGATTCATGTCATGATTTTTTCGACAAGTTTTACGCTGGCTGTCGACTACCTAACGCAACCCTCCACTTTTTCCAATACTAATATTAAACCTCCTACAAAAATCAAAGAACATAATAACTTTTAAATCATTGAAGCTTCAACTTTGAAGAGAAAAGACTACTTTTCTTGAGAATATTTATGGCCTCTAAAGATATATCCCCATGTCAATCTATCACCTCTTAAAAGTCTTCTAACACTACTTTACAAAGGTAAAATTTTGGAAGTATGAGCTTTTTCTCGCTATCATAAANATATATATATATATATATATATATATATATATATATATATATATATATTCTCCATTTACAAATGGTCTGATGTATCTACATATGAAAAATAATTTACAATTTTTGGTAGAGACCCACTACACTCTGTAAGGGGTACTATGTTTTAGCTAAATAGAATAATGTTTAACCTTTTTCAAGGAGGTTTAGGGCCTATTTAGGACAGCTTTGTGCCAACTTTGCTTTTTCATACCGCCACTACAGTCCTGTTTGAGGAGTTGTTTTCTTGCTGCTTTATAGAATTTTTTGTGGTAGAAAGTTTTTCTTTCAACTTGAGCAGTTAAAGCATGGTGGCTGTCAGAAAGATGACATTCGACTTTTTGAAAATAAAATAAATTTGTAATAATTACCGCAATATTTTTAAAAATAATTTCTTCTGCAATAGTTTCACAACTACTTCAAACCGCTGCAGCTGCCCCAAATAAACCCTAATCTGTAAATGAGAATTAGAAGAGAGAAGCTTTTCTCACGACTCAATAAAAAAAAGACAAAATAATAATAATAAAAATTTCTTGGTAATTTTAATAAAGGCACATCAAAGTTTGTGCGGGGGAACTACACCACCTATTTAGGATATTTTTTGAGCATATTTCACAACAAATTAAAGCATATAAAAGAGGAATCATGAGATGTGATTTTTTTTCAAAACTTTTTCTATGAAAGAGAGTTAGATATTGTCAATCGAGATGCACTTATTCACACACGAAAAAATTTCATTTCATTGTCACATGATAGTGAGTGATTAAACTTTTCTAAGGAAAAAAATTAGAGCTTAGAAAGAGAGCATTGGGAGGTATGAGTTTTGTCGCAAGCCCATGAGAAAAATTTGCTACGTAAGGCGTATGCAGAGCTGCGTAAGTCGGAGATTATTTAGAGGGTATTGAGAGTCTTTGTAACATACATATAACCATACAGGAGGTGCAATCTACCTATAACCCCCCAACACCCCCTGAATAACCTCTAACGTACACAGCCCTGCGTACGTGCAAATTTGAAGTAAGGAGAAAATTTATTAAACTTTTACAAATATTCCTAAATTTCTGAAAATTTGTATTAAATTATTATATTTTTATCAAAAATATCTACATGTTACTATATGTGTCCGTGCTCGCAAGTTGCATTTATATCCCTCATTAATGCTCTATATTATTTACACCTAATCCTCACAATTGCATGCATTAATGAACTTCACCATCCTGCCTCTTTTCATTAAATATCACATCCTGCTTGCCCGCAGCTGGTCCCCATGCAGAATACAATATAAATCAATTCATATATAACAATTTTTAACTCAAATTATAAATATTATTATCATAATAATTATTATATTGTTTTTTAATTGTATGGATAAATTATAGTTAGATAAAACTGTTGGTGAAATATGTCATGAAAATTTAATTAAATTTTGCTTTAAATCACTTTTATGATTACTTTGCACAAAAAATAGGCATATAATATTTAGATATGTAAATAGGTAAGAATTGGGTGGTTTTTATGTAAATGACCCACGGTCAATTCCTATGGGATTTGAGACATTGTAGTTTACATGATAATGTCCTTCATTAGACCGGCCTTTAGACTTCCTTGCAGGAAAAGTTTTTCTAAGTACAGAAAATTGAACGCTCTCTTTCTCATTTATTTATTAATAGGGTAAAAAATTTTCAGAAGTTTTATGTGTTAAGGTGATGGAGTGAAAATAGAGATTTGAGTTGAGTGTAATAGCCCTTGTTCTGCTTAATTCATCGCTGTATCTTGAAAGACAGACAGTGGTGATATCTTCAAATGCAGGAGAAAATTTTTCATACAGAGTCTTGATGTTGCTCTGTGTGCGGACTCCGGTAAAATCCAACCATGTGTGCTACATCGCGGAGGTTATTGGGGGAGGGGAGTTTATTGAAGTGAAACCGTGAAAGTCATTGTGGGGTTATTGGAGGGTTATTAGATGGTTAATATAAGGGGTTTATTGAAATGGAACTGTAGAGGTTATTAAGCGGTTATTGGGGGTTATTTCAAGGGATTATGGAAGGGAATCGTAGAGGTTATTAGGAGATTATTGCAGGGGTTATTACAAGAGGTTATTGAAGTAGAACCGCAGAGTTTATTGGAGTGGAACTGTGGATGTTATTAGGGTATTAACTCCAATAAAGTCATAATAACCCCTTAATAACCCCTCAATAACCTCTGCGACTCTACTTTAATATTTTTAAGTGGACCCAATAAAACACACATGACTGCATATTTCTGGTGTCCACACGCAGAGCTGCGTTCGAACTTCTTATAGAAAATTTTCTTTAACGAAGTTATGTGAAATACTAACCTCAATTTTCTTTCGACTCTCATTCGTCTATTTTTATTAGCAATGCTATTATTGTACATATGTGTGTGTGTGCGCGCGCGCGTGTAGTTAGCTGGTTTCATTATTTGTTGCAAGTATTCATTGATAAAATATACAGTTGCAGCTCTCTCTATTCCCCTTTTATATTCTATCATGGTATCAAAGCCCATCTTTCTCAGGATCAATCTCCCTTAAATCTCAGCTTTCGAATCTTGCCTTCTTATTTTTCTCCTCTGTTTTCTAGTTTCCTCGCATATGCTGTTCTCAACCTGTACTCGAAGAACAATCTATCGGTTCCGAAACTGTTTCGCACATCTGAATTCCTTTCTATTCCTCAAATTCTCTCGGCTTTGTCTCCATCTTTTTGATTCGTATACGATGTGGGACTTTCGCTTGGCATTCTTGAATCAGTTTTTTTTTTATTTTCATTATTCTTGATCCTACATCCCCTGTAATTCAAATTTACTACCACTGATTTTGTTCATGGATTCCGCAAATTCTTCCACTGATACCAACACATTTCAGTCATCTTCTCCTCCAATACCTCCTTCACTTAAATTCCTTATGGGAAACAATAAACTTCTGGTTGCTACCCAATTAACCACAGATAGTTTTCCTATTTCACATTCTCATATTTACAGATAATTTTCTTATCTCTATGAAAACAAATTCCATGAACAATACAACAACAACAACAACAAAGCCTAAATCTCACTACGTGGGGTCGGCTACATGAATCCTTTTTCTCCATCGTGTCCTATTTAGTGTCATGTTTTCATTTAGTTTTAATAAATTAATATCATTTTTTATACAATAAACCCAAGTCTTCCTAGGTCTACCTCCGCCTTTCTTAACATAAGTCGAATCTAAAACATCTACTTCCCTAATCTGATCATCAGATGGTCAATGTTTAATATGACCAAACTATCTAAGACGACTCTTGCAAATTTTGCCTGTCACTGGAGCTACACTAACCTTATCATGGATATATTCATTTCACAATATTGTCTCTAAGTGTAAAGCCACTCATCCACCTAATCATTCTCATCTCAACAACACTTAACTTAGTATTATGCCTCTCTTTCAAGCCTAACATTTAGCTCCAAAGAGCATTGCATGTCTCACCACCATCTTATAAAATTTCCCTTTAGTCTAGGCGGCACTTTTCTATCTCACAAAAGGGCGAAACATTCTTCCACTTCAACCAACCAACTTGAATTCTACTATTAACATCGCCATCGCTTAAAACAACAGACCTGAGATATCTAAATCGTTCACACCTTTTAATAATTCGTTCACCCAAAGTTACCTTTATGTCACTAGAGCTGTTACTACTACTAAAATTACATTCCATGTATTCAGTTTTGTTCTACTCAAATGAAGGCCTTTAGATTCTAATGTAGACCTCAATAATTCAAGTTTTTCCTAAGATTTTTCTCTCATCTTATCCACGAGAAGGATATCATCAGCAAAATACATACACCAAGGAACATCCTCCTGTAAATGCCCAATAAAACCATCCATAACTAAAACAAATGAATATGGCTTAAAACTGATCCTTAATGTAATCCAACAGAAATAGGAAAATATTTGGTCAATCCTACTTCAGTTTGAACACAAATAAGAACTCTAATATACATATCTTTAATAACTTAAATATAAGTCATAACAACACCTTTTTTCTCAAGAACTATCCAAAGGATATCTCTTGGAACCTTATCGTAAGCTTTTTTAAAATCAATAAAAATCAAATGTAGATCCTCATTATCTCTAAACTTTTCCATAAAACCTCTCAATAAATGTATAACTTCCCTAGTAGATCTGCCTGGCATAAATCTACATTGATTATGAAAAATCTTAGTAGTATGTCTTAACCTTTGTTCAATTACCCTCTCCTATAATTTAAAAGCATGACACATCAACTTAATTACTATATAATTTGCACACACTTGTGCAACCACTTTATTCTTAAAAATGGGGACAAAAATACTCTTCATTCACTCCTCAGACATCTTTTTAGTTTTTAAAATAATATTAAGGAGTTTAGTAAGCCAAGAAACTCCTAAATCTCCTAAATATTTCCACACTTCAATTGGGATATCATCGGGTCCTATAGACTTTCCACCCTCAGTTCTCTTTAAAGCCTCTTCAACTACTTTTTTACCAATGCGACAGTAAAAATGAAACATTTTGTTATTATTAATGATATTAATATTACTAAGGTCGATTGTATTTTCAGAAACTTCATTAAAAAGTTTATTAAAATAACTCACCTACGTTGAATATCTTTTTCTAACAAAATCACTTTTTGATTTTCATCTTTAATACATTTTACTTGAGTTTAATTTTTTACTTTTCTTTTCTCTTTATTTGACTAGTTTATATAAATATTTTTCACCCTCATTAGTATCTAATATATTATAAAGATCACTAAAAGCAGATTTTTTAGCGTCACAGATTGTTCTTTTAGACTCCCTGCGAGTTGTTTGATATTTTCCCATTTTTCTAAGTTTTTATATTTAAATCAATTTTATAACATAACTTCCTATATTTTATTTTTTCTTACACATTATTATTCCACCACCAACTATTTTTATTTATTGAAACTTTTTATTTTGATTCTTCAACTACATCTTTTGCTACTTATTTAATAATGTTTATTATTTTATCCTACATAGCATTTGCTTCTTCATGAACATCCCAAAATTTGAAATCTTGAAATTTACTCATAAAAAGAATCTTATTTTTGTCTTTTAGGTTCCCCCATCTAATTCTACAATGGTGAGTCATATTATTCTTTATTATACAACTCTTCATATTAAAATCTACAACTAATAATCGATGTTGGATACTTAAATCCTCAATTGGAATGATTTTACAATTTTTACAATCTTGATGATCTTTTCTTCTCATAAGAAAATAAATAGTTGTGTTTTATTAGATCCATTCTTATAAGTAATGAGATGGTCATCTATTTCTTGAATCAAGTATTAGTAATAACAAAATCATACACTAAAGTAAAATATAAAATGACTCTATCTTCTTCATTAGTCACTTCAAAACTATAGCCACTATGAATATTTCTAAAATCTTCTTCCACTCTACCAACATGTCCATTTAAATCTTCTCCAATAAAAATTCTTTTTTCAAGAGGTATCATTTGTATTAAGTTTTATAAGTCATTCCAAAATTTATCTTTATACCCTATATCTAACCTACTTGAGGAGCATAAGCACTTATAATATTAAAAATCTTAGTATCAATAACAATCTTAAGGGTTATAATTCTATCATCAAATCTATTAATTTTTACAACATTATCTTTTAAATTCTTATATGTAATTACACCTACAACATTTCTAGTGTAGCTCTTACTACAATCCAAAGTTTAAAACCTAAGTTATCAATCTCTTTAGTCTTTTCTCCAACCCATTTAGTTTTTTGAATACATAAGATGTTAATCTTTTGATGAATCATAATATTAACTAATTTCATTAATTTATCATTTAGAGTAATTATATTCCAAGATCCTATTATAATATTAGTTTCATGGACTAATTTCTTTACCCGCGTTCGTCCATAATGCTAGAACTATTGCTTATTTCACACTACACCCGTGCTTAGGCGTAGCAGCCCTTGCACACTTTTCACTGTATTCAGGTCATACAGTGTGTCTCTTCTATGGGATGCCCTGACACTTACACAATCTTCAAAAGGATTCATGTCATGATTTTTTTTGACAAGTTTTACGCTGGTTGTAGACTACCTAACACTACCCTCCACTTCTCTCATCCGGGCCTTAGGACTGGGAACAATAGTTGACCAAAATCAAAACTTTGGTGGATCAAATCATTGTCGCCAGTTCCCATGTTGATTTCAAAGATATTATCATTTATATCTTGAATGGTCTTCCCACCTCTTATAATTCTTTCAAAACCGTATTCACACAAGGCTTGAACCCATTACTCTAGAAGATCCTTGTGCTCTTCTACACAATGAGGAGCAATATTTGACTTGGTTATAGCGTCCCTTGCATACTTTTCACTGTATTCAGGTCATACAGTGCGTGGCTTCTAGGGGATGCCCTAATACTTGCACAATAATCAAAATAATTCATGTCATGTTTTTTTTGACAAGTTTTACGCTGGCCGTCGATTACCTAACACTCCACTTTTCACATCTGGGCCATGAGACTGGGAATAATATTTGACCAAAATCAAAACTTTGGTGGATCAAATCATTGCCACCAATTCCCATGTTGATTTCAAAGATATTATCATTTATATCTTGAATGGCCTTCTCACCTCCTATAATTCTTTCAAAATCATATTCACACAGGGCTTGAACCCATTACTCTAGAAGATCCTTATGCTCTTCTATACAACGAGGAAATTCACTTATTCACCACCACTGCAAAGGAACAAGGAATAAAGTTTAGCTCAAATAACACTATTTTCCAACAAGGGCCGTGGTCATATCCACATCAATTGGTTGCCCAAGATCTACAACTATTTGTCAAATCTGTGGAAAGGCAGGGGACTCCACATTCTCTTGTTGGCGTCGGTCCAACTTAGCATACACCCGCGAATCTCAATCTCAACTGCAAGCCAGTCTCACTACTGATCTGAAATCTACTTTCTCCAATGATTGGATTCTTGATACGGGAGCTTCGTCACAGATGACAACCAACTACAAAAATATTCAACAACCACAATCATATATGGCAATTAATATGTTGAGGTTGGAAAAAACGAGTCTTTCCGTGCAACACAATGGCAAAAGAATATTACCAAATCATAATCGTAAGTTTCTTCTTAAAAGATTTTTACATGTTCAACATATTTCTAATAACTTGATATCCATGCATAACGTTTTCCAAGACAAAAATTGCACAATTCAATTTGATTCGACTGAGTATCAAATAAACGACCAAAAAACGAACAATTCACTTTCATGACCAGCACCAATCAAGGTCTCTACTGGTAAATTCTCAAGAAGAAAGCAGAAAGCAAACACTCCATACTCAAGTCATCTTGGACACCACTTGGCACCGAAGGCATGGTTATCCCGATGCTAAAGTACTCAAGCTCATCTAGCATAAGGATAATTCTTTAAAAGATATATGCTCCTACTACTGAATGTAGTTAGTATGTGTCTACTTAGAGTCATAGAAAGTCATTACCAAGTTCAATAAATCACAACAATAAACCATTTCACTTGGTTCATATTGATGTTTGGGGACCTGCTCCCGTCTTATCGATTTATGGCTATAATTACTATCTTCTATTTATGGATGATTGTACTCGATACTCTAAGTTAATACCTTTGGCAAACAAATCAGAAGTTCTTTCAAAATTTTATTCCATTGCAAAAACTTATCATTAATCAATTCAATACTTCGGTCAAAGCAATTTGAATGGATGAAAGAGGAGAGTTTATATCTCATGCTTTCCAAACATATTTATCTTCAAATGAAACATATTAACAAGTCAGTTGTCCCTAAACTTCAGAACAAATCGGAGTGGTAGAACGGAAGCATCGACACATCATAGAAATAACGCGAGCCCTCTTACTAAAAGCCCAATTACCACTCAAATTTTGGACTGATGCAGTACAAATAACATCTTATATAATAAATCGCTTGCCATCAAGAAATACACAACTTCTCTCACGTTTTCAACTATTGTATCATACAACCCCATGAAATGCTCATTTGCACATTTTCGACTTATCCTGTTATCCATGGAAACATCCTAATCTTACCAACAAGATACTATCCATAGCTCCTTGTATATTTTTGGGTTACTCCACTCAACACAAGGGGTATCGCTGTTATAATCCTACCACCAACAAAATTGTCATAGCTCGACATGTATTGTTTGATGAACTATGCTTTCCATGTGACTCTTTACCTAAAAAACCATGCAATTCCCCTTCCACCTCATACATAACACCTCTCATGCTCCTACCAAGCAAAGCTGTGCAAATTCCCAGCACTCATGTGCCAAGATATCTCTGTTTCTGGGCGAACACCACCCACCGAACCTTTAATACCAGAGCAACGGTTATCTTGTCCACAGGGACGCGCCGAACCAAGCTCTGATACTGCATCAGATTCATCCCAACACAGTATCGCTTCTCAACCACATTCATCAGTCGACAATGCGTCTCCAACATCAGGAAAATCTTGCCATCTTACCTCTATTCGCCCGATGCAAAACAGACTGAAAACAGGCACGTGGAAAACTAAACAAATTTTAGATCTACAGCACCAACTCACTGAAGTAACCGAAACTACTAGCTTCAGTCATGCAATTAAATTTCAGCAGTGGCGAGAAGCTATATCTCAAGAATTAGTTGCACTAAAATAGCAAGGGACTTGGGAACTAGTTTCTCCTCCCATCGATTGCACAATTGCATGATAATAGGATACAAGTGGACCTATAAATAAAAAGACACTCTGATGGGACTATTGCGAGAAATAAGGCCCGGTTGGTAGCTAAAGGGTTCAACCAAGAATGGGGAATTAATCACCTTTAGCATTTAGTCTCGTAGCTAAATTAACTACCATTAGACTCCTTGTGACAACAGCTATTTAGAACAATTAGGTTATACTTCAACTCAGGGTGTCAAATACTTTTCTACCTGATAATTTAGAAGAAGTTGTCTTTGTCTCAACCACAAGGGTTTCAAGATGAACAAAATCCCCAACATGTTTGTCGCTTATGGAAAGCTATACATAGCCTAAAATAGTCATCCCGTTAGTGGTATTCAACATTTTCGACATATCTTGTTGAAAAGGTTTCCACTTTAGCGAAGCTAATCTGTCTCTCGTCATGTGTCAAAAGGAATGTGCTCTAATTTTATTTCTTATATATGTGGATGACGTTCTCATAATAGACAATAATATGAAATATATTCAGAATTTATTCAAAATTCTTCATAACAAGTTTCAAATTAAGGAGATGAAGCAAATAACAATATCTCTAGGTATTTAATTTCACAAGATGGAATTTGGCTACCATTTAAATCAAACCCCATACACTTTAGAACTGCTAAATAAAGCAGGAATGCAGATTTGTAAAGAGCTACTCAATCCTTGCTCCTCCAAAGTCACCAATAACAAAGACTCAAAACAACGATTTTCAAATATCACTCTCTATCGACAGCTCGTCGGCATGCTACAGTATCTTTCAGTCACTAGATCGGACATATCTTATGCAGTTAACATGGTGTTCCAACATATGCACTCCCAAACACATGAAAACTTCCAACAAATTAAACGTACTCTCTGATACCTTATAGGCACTACAACCTACAAACTTTAATTCACTAACAATTCCTCTATAGTTCAATCTTATTCAGATTCAAACTGAGCAGGGAATCCTATTACTAGAAGATCCGTGTCAGACAATTGCACATTCGATGGTGAGAATTTGATTTCATGGAAAGTTCAAAAACAATATGTTAAGGATGGAGCCCGGTTCGTGACCTCGCTCCCGCTTCCGCTCGGCCACGCTTGCTCCCACTCCTTTGCTGCGAAACATCGTGAACCAGTCCCAATCCCTGCTGTCGCGAACTGTTCCCGCCTTCCCTATTTCAAGAAGCGAAGCATCCCTTCGCTGGTTATAAGTTGCGAACAGGCAGCAGTTCTGAGGTGAGTGCGTGGTTCGAACGAGAAGATATCACACGGTCTCCTTCAGATTTTGCACGGCCCTTTTTTGTGTTCTTTTTCGGCCTTTCTCGGGATAGAGGAAGGGAAGTGCAAGCAGTAGTTCCTTGCAGCAGAAGGAAGAAGAAGATTGTTCTCCCTTAGCTTCTCTTGGTGGCTTGTGATAGAAGAGAAATTAGGTTTATTTCTCTTGTAAGTTTATTTTCTTAGGTGTATCTTAGTGTAGAGAGAGAAGAAGAAAGAACAACGAAGTGAGAGATTCATCTTGTAAGTCGAGATGATCGACTGATTTATATTCCTCAAGTAGTAAAATCATCTGTAACTCCATGGACGTAGACAATTTGCCGAACCACATAAATTTGTGTGTTCTACTGTGTTACTGTTTTTTGATGTGAATTTCCTCATTCTTTTTTCACTTCGTTGTCTATCATTCTATTATAATATACCACAACAACTCGAATCAGAGCCCGTGGATTTGGATCTGATGAGGGACGATGACTGCAAATGAAGTGAAGGTTTTAGGGATCGAGAAATTTGATGACACAGATTTTGTTTTATTGAAGAATGCAGATAGAGGACTACCTCTATGAGAAGAAACTTCATCTTCCGTTATTAGGGAAAATACCTGAAAGGATGGTTGAGGCCGAATGAAATTTGTTGGATTGACATGTTTTGGGGGTTATTTGATTGACCATATCGAGGTCCATTGCACACAACGTCGTCAAGAAAAAGACAACTGCAGATCTCATGTCAGCTTTATCAGGTATGTATGAAAAGTCATCAGCGAATAACAAGATATATCTGATTAAAATGTTATTCAATTTGAAGATAACAGAAGGTGTTTCGATTGCTCAACACATGAATGATTTTAATATTATCACAATTCAATTATGGTCTGTTGAAATTGATTATGATGATGAGATACGTGCACTTATATTGTTGGCATCATTGTCAAATAGTTGGGAAGCCATGAAGATGGCAGTTAGCAGTTCTGCAGGTAAATCTAACTTGAAATATGATGATATTCATTATTTGATTTTGGCTGAAGAGGTGCGTAGGAAAGATTCTGGCGAAATCTCAGGTTTAAGTCGGCACTGTTTGTTGATTTCAGAGGGAGATCACATTATAGAAACTCAAATAGAGAGAGATCAAAATTAAAGGCTGGCCAGCAGGCAACCTGCTAGAATTGTGACAAGACTGGCCACATAAAGAGGAACTACAGAAATCTTAAGAAGATGGAGAATGATAACACAAATGTGGTATCTGAAGAAGTACATGATGCACTATTGCTGGCAGTTCATAGTTATGTTGATGATTCAAGTGAGGAGAAGAGTGGGTTCGTGACACCCATTCCTATTTTTCCACAAGGAGATGGTGGAGTACCACAAAACTATGAAAAAATCTTGCAAGATGAAAGTTCAAGCAAGAGCTAGCTGACAGAACTTCCACCAATAAATAAGACATTACACAACAAGTGAGTGTACAATGTGAATATTGAGTTTGATGGCAGTAAGACGTACAAGGCTAGACTTATTGAAAAAGACTTTCAGCAGAGGCAGAATATTGCCCATGCAGTGAGAGTTGTAAGTAGAGACAAGAGTGCAACAACAACAACAACAACAACAAAGCCTTAATCCCACTACGTGGGGTCGGCCACATGAATCCAAAGTAGAGACAAGAGTAACTCAGGAAATAACTTAGAGGTACAAAGCTATGTTAACCCTGTTGATATGTTGACTGAGGTTTTACTCTTGAGAAACTGGGGTCTTATGGTATGAAGACAAGTGTTTCGAGTTGCAGAGGTGGAGGAGTCATGTTTGAATAAAAGAGCGACACCGCCAGTGGAGGATATCAGTTTGAGGAAGGAGATGTTGTTACCTGTGTACTGGTCTCCAAGTTTGAGATTTGTTAAGGATGGAGCCCGGTTCGCGACCTTGTTCCTGCTCCCGCTCGGTCTCGCCTACTCTCGCTTCTCAGTCGCGAAGCATCGCGAACTGTTCTCTCTCCCTGCTGTCGTAAACTGTTTCTGTTTACGCTCGTTCCCGCCTTCCCTGTTTTATGAAACAAAGCATCCCTTCGCTCGTTATAAGTTGCGAACAGGCAGCAGTTTCGGGGTGAGTGCATGGTTTGAACGAGAAGAAGATATCACATGGCTCTCCTTCAGATTTTGCACGACCCTTTTTTGTGTTCTTCTTCGCTCTTCCTCAAGATATAGGAAGGGAAGTGCAAGCGTAGTTCCTTACAGCAGAAGGAAGAAGAAAGAGGAAGAAGTTGTTCTCCCTTGACTTCTTATTGGTGGCTTGTAACAAAAGAGAAATTGAGTTTATTTCTCTTGTAAGTTTATCTTCTTCGGTGTATCTCGATGTAGAGAGAGAAGAAGAAAGAGCAACGAAGTGAGAGATTCCTCTTGTAAGTCGAGACGATCGACTGGTGTATATTCCTCAAGTAGTATAATCATCTGCAACTCAGTGGACGTAGACAATTTGTCGAACCACGTAAATTTGTGTGTTACGCTGTGTTACTGTTTTATGGTGTGAATTTACTTGTTCTATTTTTCACTTCTTCGTCGATCGTTCAATTTGATATACCACAACACAATCTAGGGTAGCTAAATTTCTACAGAGGTGGAGTACCGAGCGCTCTTTGGCAACAACACATGTCATATGGATTCAAAGACTGATAGTTGAATTTCACTTATCTATGGATATTCCTACTATTATTCACATCAACAATCACTCTGGCTTATAATCCTTTCTTTCATGCACGCATCAAGCACATAGAATTTGATCATCACTTTATTCGCGATCAAATCACAACAAACATCATTCAAGTTCAGCTTATAACCACCCAAGATAAAATTGTGGATGCTTCACACAAGCACTTTACCTACATCTAACTTTTAAAGGCGTAGGAACAAACTTAACATCTTTGCTCATTCAAACACTTTTTCTTTATTTACATACAATATATTTAACAAGTGATAAGCGTTATAATGAACTTGAAGTTGATTATCAACCTAGAATTTCCTAAATAAGAAGCAAGAATCCGCCAATCTTGATGCAAAGTACCCTCTATGTAAATATATTAATTTGCGATTCAAAATTGGAAGATTTGCATACATACCACTCAATTTCTATGTATTTACATATCTAACATAGAAACTTTAATATTTACACTCATGCCACCTTACTTCCGCATAAGAAAATGCATTCCACCTTTTTAGAAGTTAAAACAGTGATATTTTTTATGTGATGTGAAAATTTTTTGTGGTACTAATGTAAAAAGTTGTTATGAAAAATAACAACAATAGAGTGAAAAAACCAGAACGAAAATTTGTAAACCAGAAAATAACACACAAATTTACATGATTTAGCTAATTTGTCCATATCCACGGAGCTGCAGAGGATTTTAATACTTCGAGAAATTACACTGTCGAGTACCTCGACATGTACAAGAAAAAAAACGTTCTTTTTCTTTCTCTCTTCCTTTCTCTCTCTCAGCTCTCAAGAGGACTTGACTTGGCTTAGCACTTATGACAGACCAAAAGAGACTATTTAAATAAAACGTGAAAGAGGTAGGTGGAGAGAGGTAGGTTGGAGAGAGATAGGTGGGAGGGAGATACGTGGGAGAGATAGGTGCGACGCGGTAAGTAAGTCACAAGCTCCATATATTTAACAATTCTCCCTCTTGGAGACTGAGACACTGACTGCACTACCTACAGACTAAATCATCTGCTGGCTGTACCGACCTTTTTCCTCAAACATGATATCATCTACCTCTGTAACTCAAAACCCCTGTCTTCAAGCTATAAGATCAACTGAAGTTGCACATAACTTCAGTTTCTCAAGAGTGATACCCTTAGTTGACATATCACCGTCAACATAACATTGTACTTCCAAACTCTTTCATGTGTTACTTATTTATCTACTTACAACTCCACTGCATGAGCAATATCCCGTTTCTAACTAAAGCTTTTTTCAACAAGTTCAGCCTTGTACCTCTTATTTTCATCACACTTAGTCTTCACCTGGTACACCCACTTGTTGTTCAATATCTTCTTCCTTGGTAAAAATTTTGTCAGCTCTCACTTGCTTGAATTTTCATCTTACAAGATTTCTACGTAGCTCTGTAGTTCTCCACCAACTATCTGTGGAACAATAGGAATGGGTGCTTCGGACTCACTCTCCTCTTCACTTCCATCACTGCCCTGCACTATGGCCTCTGATAGATCAACAAACCTTACCTTTCTACAATAACTAGAGCGTCCAAGGGATGCTACTAGAGAAGGTCCCCACACTTCCATGTGTACAAGATCCAATTTTGCTTCCCTTGGCGCTCTGTCGCCTTTCAAGAAACGACCTTCTTTTGCTTCCCCATAAGACACCTCTGACTCATATGTCCACGCCTGAGTAAACATGTAGTCATATATAGTGTGTCAGTTTTCTTACCCGAGCCAGTACTAATGCTGCTTTGGTAACCTTTCAGGTGCTATCTGAGAACACTATTAAATGACCACTCTCATTGAGCTGCCTAAAAGAAATGAGGTTTTTCTTTAACTTAGGAGTGTGCCTGAACTTTTGCAAAGTTCATTTGCACTTGTTAGGGAGTGCAATATCAATGTCTTCTATCTCCACCACGTCCAGAGCTTTTCCATCAATCAGATTTTCATTCCCAAATTTACTTGAAACAAAATTTCACATTAACTCATAGTGGGAAGATGTATGAAAGGAAGCCCCTAAATCCAGTATCTAGACATCAACAGAACTGTGAACTGTCAGCAATAGTGCATCCTATATTTCTTCTATTACCACATTTGAGCTATCATCCCCGTTTTTCTTAAGATTCCTGCATTTTCTTTTTATGGGGCCAGCCTTACCACAATTCCAGCAGGTTGCCTGCTGACCAGACTTTGATTTTGATTTTTTTTTTGTTTGAATTCTTGTCTTGTGATCTCCCTGTGGTATCAACAATCAGTGTCAAAATCAAACCCGAGGTCTCGACAGAATCTTTCCTGTACACCTCCTCATCAAAAATCAAATCACGAATATCATCATATTTCAGTTTGGATTTACCTGCAGAACTGGTAACTGTCGTCTGTATAGCTTCTCAGCTATTTGACAATGATGCCAACAATATTAGCACACGTATCTCATCATCAAAATTAATTTCAACAGACAATAATTAATTTGTGATAGTATTGAAATCATTAAAGTGTTGAGCAACAGACACACATTCCGCCATCTTCAAGTTGAATAACTTTTTCATCAAGTGCACCTTGTTATTCGTAAATGAATTTTCATACATACCTGATAAAGCTGGCATGAGATCTGTAGTTGTCCTCTTATTGATGACGTTGTGGGCAACAAATCTCAAAAGAGTCAATCGAATAACCCCCAGAACCTGTCGATCCAATAGATTCCATTCCGCCTCATCCATTTTCTCCGGTCGTTTTCCCAGTAACGGAAGATAAAGTTTCTTTTCATAAAGGTAGTTGTCTCTCTGCATCCTCCAGCAATCAAAATCTGTGTCGTTGAACTTCACGATTCCCGAAACCTTCACTTCATCTCTGGTCATCGTTCTTCCTCAGATCCGAACCGGGGCTCTGATACCGATTTTCATGAAAAAATGACGGCAATAAATTTAAAAAACCGGATAAAAAAATTACAAACTAGAAAATAATACACTGATTTACGTGATTCGGCTAATTTGTCTATGTCCACAGAGCTGCGGATGATTTTAGTACTTCGAGAAATTACACTATCGAGCACCTCGACGTTTACAAAAAAAAAAAAAAAACTTCATTTTTCTTTCTCTCTCTCTCTCTCTCTCTCTTAGCTCTCAAGAGGGCTTGACTTGGCTTATCACTTATGACAGGCCAAAAGAATCTATTTAAATAAAATAAGAGAGAGGTAAGTGGGTGGGTGAGACACAGTAGGTGAGACGCGGTAGGTGAGTCATTTGCTCCATATATTTAACAAAAGCAAGATTTAGGTGTCAAATATGTAAATAAGCGCCCCTCAAAAATTTTGGAGAAGAATATACCCTTAGCTCTTATGAAATATGTTAATGAGAATCATCATATCTCTTTATGAGTTGTAAGACTATTGAGCAAGCTAGTTGAAGAAACTCGGTAGAAGATTAGACGCAAAGGAAACTAAGAAACAAAAGCAACCAAAGAAGCAAGCACGCCTTTCAGAGAAAAAAAAGTAAATGTTTAGATTTTTCTTCCTATAGTACTATTCTCTTCATCAAATACTCAATTTGTTCTTTTTGGGATATAGAAGAATCAATGAATTATTAATGTCGTTGGCCTGTCGATTAACTTGTTTCAGTAGAGTAAGCAGTATACGCAAACTTTAAAAATCAAACAAATGCAAATTTACACTTTCGGATGAACAGCATTTTTTTGAAACAGCAGTAATATTCACCAATTTTCTCTTAAGTTGTGTTTGTCAAATCAGAGGAGAAGAGCTAGAATGCGAAAAGGTGAAAATTTGTCGCTCTTGTGAAATAGCTTAAGGAGATGACTAATTCACCGAACAAATAAGTTTATAAGACGTCAACGTTCGCTCCGTGGAGCAGAATAAGATGTTGGTGAGACTTGCAATGTTCTATGGCACAAAATGATGGCCTTTGAAAAAGAAGCATAAAATAAAGTTAAATATTGCTGAGATGAGAATGCTAAAAATGTGAAATGAACATCTATCTTTGTGATAGCATTGGTTTAGTCCCAGCGGCGAACAAGGTTAGATAGTCATGCTAGATGGTTTGGTCACATTAAACCTCGACTTATTGATGATCTGTTAGGATAGTAGATGTTTTAGATTTGATTTTTGTTAGAAATATAGAGATAGACCTATAAAGAGTTGGGCATATTGTGTAAAAAATGATCTTAATTTTTTTGAATTAAATGAAAGTATGACACTCAATAGGTTGCAATAGAGAAAAATGATTCAGGTAGCCAACCACACTTAGAGGGATAATGACTTGTTGTTGTTGTAAGCATTTCACCGTCTCCTCAAAAGATGTCTAAAAATTTTATCTATGTGAGTGTTACAACAAATTTTATGCCGGATGAACAACCAAAATCTCTTGTGAGGATTAAATCAAAATTCAAAAAGTCAATAAAATTTTTTCAATTCATATTATATTTAAGTTGGTAATTATTATTTTTAGGTGGATTAATACATAATTATTTCATTATATTGGCTTCTAATCAAATATTCAATGTTCCTTTAGCATCACAAAAATCAATCTTTTCTGAAGGTATAATGCAATGTCGTGCAAATATGTTTTTGGTATATTTTGTATTTCATGATACTTTTCAACTCATGAGTATTTTGGTCCATAAAACTTCCCAAACAACAATTGTTCATGTAAATCTAAGAAGTTTACACCTTAATTACCTATGTTTTTTCAAGCTCAAGTTATGCTTTTTATATCATCGATCTTCAATTTTAATTATTTTTTATCTTTTATTTTTTTGCTAATGCTGGTGTTATATCCATTTCTATGCTAATTGCAATCAAATGCTTTGAATGTGGTTTTAATTCAAGGAGTTTTGGGTATCTTGTAAAGATTTTTATTTTTCGTTTTATAATTCGGAATTAATGGTAAAATTTTCAATTACAAATGAACAAAGGTGACTTGCGGCTCATTGCATTCTCCTAGGATCAAAGTGGATTAATATGGGTTGTCTGATTAGGAGGTTGGGGAAGTTATTCACAAAAAAAAGATCAAAATGCCCCTCTCCTAGAGGCTATAAATAAACCTCCTTGCCTCCCTTGAAAAGAGGACGAGGAGAAGAAGAGGAATTTCAGAGCTTGTTTTGGACTAATGTCCTAGTGATAATTGCTGACATCTATAGCCATCAGCACTATCAACAATCACCCACTATTGACCACTATCTTTTGTCAGTACTAGCCATCGTTGACCTCCTACCACCGATAAACCCTGTTTGCAAATTTCATATATGAAATATGATTGTATCATATAACACCCATATTGAAGACCAGACCATACTTTCAGCCTCTCTAGCCGTTCACCACAATCTGCCATCGTCGGTCGTCACTGCATGCCTCCTCCGATCTCTAGGCATAGATGGCTACAACTTAAGATCATCGTGGAAAGTATACGACGGTAGTTCCTAAAACCTATATTTTCTTATGCTTTATAAAAAAGTGTAGTGTTCAGTGCAAAATTCTAACCATGTCCTCTCGTAGTGAAAGAGTTTAGCCACCATTTATGGAAAATGTGGCCAATTAAAGGTATTAGAATCACCAACTATAATTTATGAGGCTAATTACTATTGTTATATCTTTCAACTACACCTCTGTGACCAACTGATGATATTGCAGTCACCAACTATGACCTATATGCCTAATTACTATTGCTACGACCTCTGTGACCAACTAATGTTATTGCAATCACCAGCTATGGCCTCTATCGACAACTAACGCTAATGCAACTTCCAACCATGGCCTTTGTGGCCAACAACTTCTTGTGCATCAACCAATTCTGGTCATTGTTGTCAATTACAAGTTTTACATATTTTAAGTATGGCCACTATGGCCAACTTGAAGCAATTGCAGTCACTAACTATGGTTGACATGGTCATGTGATGATAATGTAGTCACTGACTACAACCATTATTGCCAACTATGCTTTTATGGAAACCAATTATGATTTTCGTTGTCAACTACTATTATTACAGTCTCCAATTAAGAAATATGTGGCTAATTGCTGCTATTGCAATCATTGAATATAGCTTTTATGACCGACTACTGCCTTTATAACTACCAATTATGACCTTAGAGGCTAACTATTGCAATTACAATCAATACCCAAATTTGTTGTAGCCTAATTATGACTATTATAGCTAAATTACTATTATACATATTTGATTATCAGCTTTTTAATGTCATCATATCTAATCTAGAGGAAGAGTGAACTTATATACTTATAATTTCAAAGTGGATAACAAAGTTTTCAAATACAATCGATATAGCGGATCAATTTATTTGAAAAAGCCCTATATTTTTTTCCCCTAGTAAGACTAGTGTAAAAAGTTTGGTGTATTCTATGCTCTTTCATCTAGTTGTATGAGTTCATGGGTAGATCTATGCATATATTATTGCAATAGGAGAAGAGAGCAATTGTAGTTGAGCTAATGTTTTGTGATAAGAAACAACATAATTATTTTATTATTAAGCTATGAAGCAAATTTTGTTATTAGCATGAATTTTTTAGCACCTAAAATTAATTATTTATTATATTAGATCCCAAACTATGTGAGATGAGTAGTTGAAATAAAACAAATTCTATCAAACTAAAAAACTTTTAAAAAAAAGTGCTTTATATATTTGCATACTTTTGTCCTGCCCAAAATATTAGCAAACTATTACGTGTGGACAATGAATGTGAGGATTTGGTTGTATTGTGGTAGTATTGACCACAATACCATCAATCCTCAACACGTAATATTTCCTCCAAAATCTTGGTATGGGATTAGGTTGACGCCTTCCCATTCGAGATGAGATTTGGACTGCTCTTCTTCACTGCTATGTGAAATCCTAAAAATATCCTTCAATAATCTAAAAATAATAGGAGAGTAATATTTTGCTGCTTTATATTTTTGTATTTTACGCGGCTTTAAATCATGATGGGCTAAAAAAATATAAATGCTTTTATAGTAAAAAAGGCCAATAAAACAAGAAAAATTGTAGCTCCTTCAATTTAGCTACACCTAATGCAAAAAGAACTCAACTAAAAAATAGAGAATATGGTGAATCTCTTAATAAAAATGTAGCCGACACTTTTTCCTGAAATATAAAAATTTTATGTTTAGAATTATTTAGATTAATAATATAAGTTGAGCCATCTCTTTTCTTTTAATTTGGAATTCGTTATATAAATGAGTTGACCCCTTATAAGTAAGGCATGCTATAGGTCGCCCATGGAACCCAAAACCTTAGGAACCTCTTTATGGACTCTAGGACCCTCGATAACACCAAAATTTCTAAAGGGAAGAACACCTACCCAAATTGATTCTTAGCTTCACCTAAGGACTTCCTAACCTCAATTAACCATGAAATCAACATGAAATTCCTACACACCAATTTGGACCCCAAGAGTTTGAACCATTGTAGGTTACCTAATCAAATAGAGCCCAGGCCAGTTTGGATAAATTATTGAACAATTGGCCCCATACAACCAAACCTAGCCCCACACAAAGTGCTTAAGACCTCAAATCACATAGCAATCAAAGTGGCATTATGAAACCAAACTCCATAATTCATAATTTATCTAATTATTTAATTAGGTGAATTATGGAAGCCCATTAGGCTTAAACTTTTGGGCTAAACCTAAGCACATTTAGGTTAGCCCTATACTAAAAAATACACAACCCATGGCCCATCTCCCTCATGACGCATCTTCCATAGGTTACCCATGATAATATAACCCATCATGACACATGGGTGACACAAGATTTAAAATAAATTAATCTAACCTAAATCCTNGGACCCTCGATAACACCAAAATTTCTAAAGGGAAGAACACCTACCCAAATTGATTCTTAGCTTCACCTAAGGCCTTCCCAACCCCAATTAACCATGAAATTCCTACACACCAATTTGGACCCCAAGAATTAGAACCACTATGGGTTACCCAATTAAATTGAGCCCAAGTCAATTTGAATAAACTATTGAAATATTGACCCCATTACAACAAAACCTAGCCCCACACAAAGATGTTAAGACCTCAAATCACATAGTGATCAAAGTGGCATTATGAAACCAAACTCCATAATTCATAATTTATCTAATTATTTAATTAGGTGAATTATGGAAGCCCATTAGGCTTAAACTTTTGGGCTAAACCTAAGCACATTTAGGTTAGCCCTATACTAAAAAATACACAACCCATGGCCCATCTCCCTCATGACGCATCTTCCATAGGTTACCCATGATAATATAACCCATCATGGCCCATGGGTGCACAAGATTTAAAATAAATTAATCTAACCTAAATCCAAGCACTAAAAGACAAAAAATCACATACCTAGCCAAGACATTCGACACATGAACCTAGGTCATGGCCCCTTGGACCAGCCCTTAGCGGGTCCAACCAGACCAAACCTGGTCTTAGCCACCCACCATATGGCTTCTCCAATCAGCCTAAGCCCTTCTTCATGCCACCTTCACCCTCATTGACACCACCATGCCCATTACATGGAGAGTTGAGAAAGCACTAGTTTCACTGCCAAATGTTTCTGCAATTCCACTTCACATGCTTTGAGAAGCCTCAAGGGATCCCCATGAACAACCAAGCTCCTCCCATGGCCTCCCATGGACATAAATAGCCTTAAATCAAAGCCATCACTGCCACACCAAACTCCCTAAGCAGTAACTTAGCCCTCTTGCTTCTAACATCAAAACCACTCTCACTTACCAAAGCAAGTCATTCCCATCATCCTCAGGCCACCTCCACCAACAAACAACGACAATTTTATAATTGAAATTCAGGGCACCTTTTGGCCTCGACACCGNCCAAACCTGGTCTTAGCCACCCACCATATGGCTTCTCCAATCAGCCTAAGCCCTTCTTCATGCCACCTTCACTCTCATTGACACCGCCGTGCTCATTACATGGAGAGTTGAGAAAGCACTAGTTTCACTGCCAAATGTTTCTGCAATTCCACTTGACATGCTTTGAGAAGCCTCAAGGGATCCCCATGAACAACCAAGCTCCTCCCATGGCCTCCCATGGACATAAATAGCCATAACTCAAAGCCATCATCGCCACGCCAAACTCCCTAAGCAGTAACTTAGCCCTCTTGCTTCTAACATCAAAACCACTCTCACTTACCAAAGCAAGTCATCCCCATCATCCTCAGGCCACCTCCACCAACAAACAACCAAAATTTTACAATTGAAATTCAGGGCACCTTTCGGCCTCGACACCAAATTGCTCAAAACCTAAATCCAACTCTTCTATAAGCTTCACAAGTCCTCAAGGCATCTCCCCAAATCAAAATTAAGGCTCACCGAGCCCTCCAACCCACTCCAATACCAATCTGAACCACCATTTGGACTAGGTCATACTTAGACCCATCCACAAAACAAATTGAAACACGGAGGAGATGCATGACATCAAGGAAAAGCTTCTAAGCCATTCCAATTAAGGCCTCACCTCTTGCACTAAGGAATTAACTCAAAACTCTAATTTTTATGTCGGCTTAGACCTTTTTGAAAGAAATGAACAATGCATGTCCACTTAGCCGCATAGATAGGTTCATCTCAATCAGATGAAGGTGTAGGAACAAACCCTATGCAATTTGGTTGAAAATCGAACGAGATATTAGGGTTTGAACACGAATGGTTCTCGTTTCTCTATCTCATAAGGACAAAGAACCAATGTTGTCTGTTTCCATGTATAAGAAACATAAGGCGAGGATTAAACCAAACCACAGAACCGCTGAGGGAGAACGTTTTGGATCGACGCCACCTCAGCTGCTCATGTGGAAAGCGCACCAAAGTGGAAGACGCCGCAAGGGAGTTCAAATTCTATGAGAGATGACACAACGCCGCGTGAATAAGTAGGAAATTTGGGCTTTCAAAATTAATTAAATCTAGAAAATTAAATAAAACTTAAAAAATTCATAACCCCAGAAATAAAAATACCTCTGAACTCTAGGAGCATATTAAGTATAAATACTTATAAGTTAGCATAGTAAATTCCTTATTCTCTGTGGGTTAGATCCTGTGGTTTTTTAAAAAAACTCTATATTACTTGAAACGATACATATACTTGCGTAGTACCCCTAGTGTATAAACCATTAATCAATTTATTCACACATTTATTTTGCACACCAGCCACTGAATATAAATTTGGTCAACATTTTTGTCATCTTTTCAGACTTAAATAATTATGTAATTGCGAGTCAGGTCACACTCCATAATAAAGGATTGGTCCCAACAGCAAGTATTGGAAGAAGTTGCTAACAATCACTCAATAACAATTAATCCATTAATGAAATTATCTGATTATTATTATTTTTACATGTTTATAAACACAGAAGCTTGGTCTGAAGCCCACCATTGCAAAGTTGTATGTCCATATTTATCAGTGTTTAGGGATGCAGTGGTGAGTCTCTGACCTATCTCAACATATCCATGTTAGTAAACTTGTTTTATTTTGCTATAATTGACGTACAACTTTAATGTAACATATTAATTGTCTTTGGTTTTAATTATGCAGGATGACTACCAGCACATTCAGAACACCCAAAGCAAGAGCCCAACAATAGTTGAAAGTAGTAGTAATTAGTCTATTCTTAAGCAGTTTGACTATGAGATCTAGATGTAGGCTGTTGGTAAGAAGAAGGGGAGGGTCTTTGACCTGGGTGCTAAGAGTATTATATTTGAGGTTGAGCACACCGATCAGCAAACAATTCAAAGTCATGATCATTAGATCACGAAAAACTTGCTCGACATGTCACCACATTAACTGAGGAGCTCCTTGAGCTATGTGATAGGAATTAGGGGCTCACGGAGACTGTTGTGTGACTTGATTAGATTGTTGATCTTCACGACAAGCAACCTCTTAGTTCAGTGCATGCTGAGGAGGAGGAGCAAGAAGAGGAGGAGGAGGAGGATGATGATGAGCAGGATGAGGATGCCACATAGAAGTTTAAGTTTTCTTTCTTAATTGATATTTGAACATGACATTCCTTATATATTTATTTTTCGTTTGCATTTTAGACATTTTATTTGGATAGATGAATTAATAGATGTTATGTGTTGTTATCATCATCGATATATGTTTTTTAAATATGTTATGAGTTAGTGATGACCCTGAACAATCAAACGCATTTTCCATAGTTAAATGTTAAGCTTGAAAGCATTTCATTGCGACAAACTAATGATGGTCAGTATTGGACTCAAACCTAGCCACAAACTTTAGCATCTGAAGTATCCGATGCCAAAGGCCTTTGCAAACTAGGTTTTTGCATTGGTAAAGTTATTAAATCAATCAATATTTGGGCTTTGCCTCATATTTTGTCCTTTTTTCCGTTGGAATTCACATGCTAATTTGCAAAATTTCTAAAATGTGGGTCTTTGAACAACTAATTTCATGACCCCTAACCCTCTCATCTACTCAATCTACTACACCAAATAGTGGTGCCAAATAATGGACCTGAATTTCTAATCTATTCAAAAGTTACTTTAGTATTATTTTGTAAATTAACCCAAAAAATTCAAATTTGGAGCAAATATTGGCACATTTGATTGTTTTTAGTCTTACTCATTATGGAGTTAGCTATGGACAATAAATTTATGTTTTGGAAGGCCTGTTTACCAACTTTAAGTAGGAATTTATATAGGAGAAAAGATATATGTTGCTACATATTACATGTCGAATCTATTTTACATTAATCAAATAAACTTTCTCTAACTTATTGAAATATATTGGATTGCCTGATGCAAAATGCATCAGAATGGCTTCAAAATCCCATCATATCTCCCAGACATCAAATGATTTGTCTTCATTTTAATTTTTTAAAGTAAACATCTTAATTTTTCTTAGAAACATGACAAAATTTCAAAGCCATTGATAAAACCATTAACATATATTTATATCAGAATCCTTCTGCAATTCCTTTCTTTATTCCCACATTCGCAGCAGCTGACGACAAACTGTACAATCCTGTCAATTTAT